>PVKB01000015.1:0-85495 GCA_004027205.1 Ctenodactylus gundi
TGGTAACAAATCTCCTACAAAAAGACCTGACACCCCAGAAGATACCAGGAATACTGAAATTGCAGAATCCAAAGATGAAAATGGCAAAAATGATGGTAACTTCTGGGCCCAGAAATACATTGAATTGAAGCAGGAAATGAAAGTGATAGAGCAAGAGCTACACCAAGACATAGCTAAGATAAAAGCAAGCCTTGAAAAGCAATTAGAGGAGACCAAAAAAGAAATAAGCCAGAAGATAATGAAGGTAATACAAGAAATGAGAGAAGAACACAACAGAGTCATAAAAAAATAAATGCAGATATCCAGGAAGTGAAAAACACACAGGAAATAATAAACAACCATTTCAAACATTTTCAGAATAGAATGTCAAACCCAGAAGATAAAATGAAGGAGCAGGAACAGAAGTATCCAAGCCAAAGGCTTGGTCTGAGGCTCCTCTAAACTAATTCTAGTGGGCTATAGAATTAAAAAAACTGTGTGGCTGAAGATAATAAAGTTGGAACAAATGTGCCAGAGGAACAAATCACTGAATTTGAGGACTATGTGCAATCCATGGATGTGGCTGCCTCCAACAAGATCTGAATCCATCCTGGACCATTGCCCTTAAAAGCTTGAAAGATAATAAATAAATAAATAAATAAATAAATAAATAAAGTGAAGTGCCTCAACAACAGAAGCATGGGAAGAAGACAACAAGACACCCACAGAAATGCCTAAGACCCCAGAAATTATGGGATCTGAAATAGTGGAACTCATAGTGAAGGAAATCAAAAGACAAATAAATGAGCAAACAGCCAGTTCAAACTAGATATTCTCAAAGAAACGCAAGCAATGACCAGCAACCTTGAAGAGGAACTTACTAAACATATAGTGGACCTGATGGATACAAATCTTACTGAGCATAGAGAAGCCACGAATAAAAACTTGGCTGAGCTCAATAAGAAAATTCAAGATATGAAGGAACATTTTGATAGAGAAGTGGAAATTTTGAAAAGAAATCTAGCTGAAATTCAGGTTCTGAAAACTACATTTGAAAGCAAGGGAACTTGACTCACACAATGTGAGGACAAAATTTCAGACCTTGGAGACAAGGCTCAGGAAGCAAGTGTTGCAATTAGGCATGACTCCAAAATCAGAATTGAGCAAAGTAGTTGGATACAAGTGATGAATGACTCTAAGAAAACCAACCTTAGAATTATGGGTGAGGAAAAAAGAGCAGAAGACAGCACTGAAGATATAAAGAGTTTATTCACTGAAACCATACAAGAAAAATTCCCAAACCTAGGAAAAGAAATTAATTTTCAGGTATAAGAAGCTTATAGAACACGAAGCAATTTCAATCAGCAATGAGACTCACCATGACATATCATAATCAAAACCTCAAAAATGAAATGCAAGGAGAGAATATTAAAATCAACAAGAGAAAAACAGTCATTATTTTACTAAGGTAAACCCATTCAAGTTATTGCACGTTTCTCAATGTAAACTTTAAAGGCCAGGAGATCCTAGAGCAAAATCTTTCAAGCTTTGAAAGTCATCATTGTCAACCCATGTTGTTGTATCCAACAACATTATCCCTGAAAATTAAAGGGGAAGTAAAGATTTTTCATGATGAAGAACCCCTAGAGAAGTCTGTGATCACTATCTCAGCATTATAGAAAATATTTCAAGGAATTTTGAAGAGGGACAGAGAGACAAGCAGCACCAAAGAACATGGAAAAAAGGAAACATCTAAAAAGAAAGTGTAACAAAAAATAGACATCAATCATTTGAGTTGTATTTTATTAATTCATAAAATCTGTGGAGCTTCCCCCATAATTATTACTTTCATTAATATACTAGTTTGCAAAATGTAATAATTATATTTAATGTGGAGAATTAGCATAAAATCTTAATCTGTGAAACTTTTTGATGTGTATGAAATGTATAGATATTTAGTTGGGGTTGAAGTGGCAGAAGGCAATGGTTTTGATCTGGGATATATTTAGTTTTTAAAAGAGTAAGTGTTGGTAAATAAGTAGTTTAGGGGGTCTTTTTCTTGAAGCTGTCATTGAGTGGTAGAGATGAAAGATCCATTAGCTAAGAACTTAGTTAGCTCTTTGTTCAACCTGTGATTCTTGAATTTTACTTTTCAATTTCATGCTCTGTAACTAAATGTGTAACAGTGACTATTGTGGTTTGGATCTAGAGTGTCCCCCAAATGCCTCATGTACCTATGGACACTGTGTAGTGTTGGGAGGTGGGGGCAGGCTGGAAGGGGCAGGTGCTTGGGGCTTGACTTGGAAGACCATGTGCTGGTTCCCCGCTTCCTCTCAGTCTTGTCTCTGTTCCGCCATGCTCCTGTGAGGATCTCTGCCTCCTGGAGCACTGGCTCTGACTCTGACTCTAGCTGAGGCTCCACCAGCAATTCCACCATTTTCCAGCCACCCACCCATAAATGAACTGTGGCTTTCTGAAACTGTAAGCTATACAATAAATTGTTCCTCCCTAAAGTTGTGCATGTAAGGTACTGAGTCACAGTGATAAAAAAAAAAAAGTAACTAAGACTGAAATTGGTAGCCAGAGTGTGGTTGTTGCTGTGGCTTTACCTGACCATGTGGTATAAAAACATTTGAAACTGGTTTGTGAAAAAAATTTTAAAAAGCTTGAGGATACCAGCTGAGAAAAGCTTGGAGCGCTCTGAGCTGAGCTTGATGGGAGATTCTGGTCAGAGCTCAAAAGACTAGAAAGCTGATAGAAGTGTGGAAAGGCCAGGCTCACGAAGTTTCAGACAGAAAGAAAATCTGTATTGGCAAGTGATCTAAAACCACACTTGTTATACTCTGGCAAAAAATTTGTCAACATTTTTCCCTTGTTCAGAGACTTTGCCTAAAACTGAAATTAAGGGTGGTGGACTACTTAATCTAGTGGAGAAAATCTCAAGGCTGCCCCATGTCCAGATGTCCAGGCTGTCACATAGCTGCTGTTCATGACTTTTAGCTAGCTGTATGACAAAAGACAGGAAAAAAATAACAAAAATTCATATAAAAGGCTTATGATGCCAGGCCAATAGGGCCTGCACTGGTGGGGCCAAAGTGCACAGATAAATCCATTATCAACATCCATTGATAAGATTGCAATGTGGAGCCTAGCTGAAAGAGGCGGGGTGTGAGGAGTGATGTCCAGGTCCATGTTTTCCTTTCTTCCTGCCCCCTGACCGCCACAAGATGCACAACAGCCTTCCTCTGCCATGGCCTCCCGCCATGACCTTCTCCTTGCAAGATGCCCAAGGCAATGGAGCTGACCATGGACTGAACCTCCGAAGCTGTGGGCTCAAATAAATCTTTTCTTCTTTGTTTTTGCCAGATACTCTTTCACAAAATAAGGCAAAGGGTATCTACATTTGGTTGTTATGAAGACTAAATAAGTTCGTAATTACATAGTATATTATATAGTATAAACCCACCAAACAGAAAGTATGCATTAACTTGTAACTATACAGGCAGTTTTTCTTTTCCTCTTCCTCCTCCTCCTCCTCCTCCTCTTCTTCTTCTTCTTCTTCTTCTTCTTCTTCTTCCTTGAGACCGGACCTTACTCTGTAGTCCAGGGTGGTCCTAAACTCACTATGTAGCTCAGGATGGCTTCAAACTTACCACAGTCATCTTGTCTCAGCCTCCTGAGTGTGGGGATTGCAGGTATGCACTACCACATCTGGTTTATTTGATGCTGGGGAATCGAACCTGGGCCTTTCTGCTTACTAAGCAAGCACTCTAACTTCGGTGCTATTCCTCTGGCCCTTATAAAATTTTAGAAAATTGCATGCCAGGCATTTTACTTATTGTTGTAAATACAGTGGTGAATGAAATGAGTTCTAGAAGTTTCGTTTGGGGTTGTGAGATATTTGGTCTGAACCAGTTTCCATTCTTTATAGTTATAACTCTCTGACACTCTAAGGAAGACTGAAGAGTGACAAACACCAAAAAAAAAAAAAAAAAAAATCAGTACTTGGGCCAGGAATAACATCAAAACCATATTTTAATACATCTTATTCTTCATAAAATCAAAGTACTGTTGCTGTAAGAGCAAAGCACAAATTATCAAGAAAGCATAAACCTATTTTCAAATTCTAAGAATATAGCTTACTCTAACATTTTCTGTGGTGTTTTAATATTTAAAATAATAGATACTGTAAATCAAAGAAAATTTGCAAGTATATATGTGTGTATGTGTGTGGTCACATATTTGAAGCTTCTTTCCTTTATGGCTCCACGAACATCTGCCCCAGGGTCTGACTAGGAGCTGCTTCTTCCGTGTGCGGGGAAGTGTGTTTCAGCCACAGGACATCATAAGCACCAGCAGCACCAGAAGAAGCTTCAGAATTCACAGGCATCTCATCAACTGTTTCTAGTACAAGTGGGAAGAAAACCACAACACAGAAAACTTTGACATTGCTCAGCATTGACCTGCAACCCAGAATAGGATGAACTAGAGGTCATACCCACCCACACGGGGCATCTCCTGGTCACAATCACTGAGGGCAAGGAAGGAAATTGAATGTGGCCTGTGAATCACTCATTATTGACAAAGCCATGGTGGCATGACCTAAAGTGGGGGGTCAGTGTTAAGAGGCCACTGGGGCTGTGGCACTGGACAGGTGACTACCGGGCTAGCAGGAGGGAGATTCCAACTGTGTGGAGCCCTGCCCTACGCTGTTCCCAGTCACCGATTTCAGGTCAGGGTCTTCCTATCCCCCTCCATGGTGTTGCTGA
Source organism: Ctenodactylus gundi (assembly GCA_004027205.1). Lineage (NCBI taxonomy): Eukaryota > Metazoa > Chordata > Mammalia > Rodentia > Ctenodactylidae > Ctenodactylus > Ctenodactylus gundi. The sequence goes on from PVKB01000015.1 coordinate 4,749, forward strand.
ATGTGTAGGTTATAGAAAGAGATAGATGACTCTGAGTTATTTGCTTTCTAGTGTTAGCCACTGTTCATTAGAACAGCAATAGAGTGCCCTAAAATGAAGAGGTTAAACAAAACCATCTCTGTTCTCCGCTATTTCCGCCACTGTTCATTAGAACAGCAATAGAGTGCCCTAAAATGAAGAGGTTAAACAAAACCATCTCTGTTCTCCGCTATTTCCATCATAATCATTTGGATTTGTGTCTATATGTCTGTGTGCCTATCTAAAAGGTATTGTGAATTATACATTGTATGTTTTGTCTTTCTCTTTGTATTTTACATTGGATTACACAACCATCTTTTCAGTGGTGGTGTGATATTTTCTTGTGTGGAAATTTAGTAGCGGAATTATGTACACTTTCACTGTGTGAGAATTGGGTTTTTAAAAGCTGTTTTTTGTTCGTTAGAAGGAGTAAAGCCCTGGATATCGTGCATGCTTCCATACTTCAGATTACATTTCTTTGATTTTCAGAAGGATAATTGCTGAATAAAAGTGGGCATATTTATGACTTTTGTTACAAATTGCTCTAGCTCATCAACTTGCAAAATACAAGAATATCAGTGTAATTCCATTTTTTTTATTTCAAAAGAAATCAACTTTACCATCACATGACTTAAGTGGAGATTAACCTTGTTATCTGGTGGTTTTAATTTTTTTAACCCAACAATGCAAACCATGTGACATAAAGTCACATAAAGTGCACATGTATGAAAATATTCCCCCACAGTCATATTTTCAATAATTAGCTTTCAGGCCACTGGACTCATTACTCCCCAACGGTCGTGCTCTCTTTTGACTGGTGTTCTAAACATTCCCTTCCTTTTTGCCACAAAGCATTCGCCCATTCTCCATAGCCAGCTATTTTTCTTTTGAATTCCTTCAGGGTCAGCAGGAACTATCCACAGTGTATCTTGGAGACTTTTGTTTCATTTCTTGATAACTGGAACATAAATGCTTGGGAAATGAGACCATATTTTATTACATTTTTATATCTTTCAGTGGAATATGGTTGCCTACATCATTACCTGCTAAATTGAGGTCATAGTCTATAGAAGGTGAAATTAAGTAGCACAATAGAGGGGGAACCAGGACTTTACAAAGTTCGCACAAATCTAGATAAAGGAATCTAAAATTAACTTTTCAAATTTGAACTCAGAAACACTGCCACTAGGAGGCTCAATGGGCAGGAAGTGCTATCACACAAGGGGCAAATTAACCTCTGGGTTTAGTATCGCTCTCCAGGAATATTTGTATCCCAGATCACGGGTCGAGGAAACTCAAACAGCTTACCTGACTTTCACTTAAATTTTCTTTCTAGAAGATACTAATTATCCTCATAGTGTACATTCTCAGTGGTTTGAGCCTAGAAATTGAAACAGGAGACCAGAGTCAAATATGAAGGTTGTTAATAAGAGTTCAACTTATAAAGTGCGGCTGGTGTAGAATCCCGTCTTAGCAGAAGGAGGACTGAGGCACCGGGCAGTCGTAGCACATTGTGAGGAGCTGCTGGAAGGCGTAGCAGCCCTTTGAGAAAGCATTTCATTACGTCAAAGGAAAGTCATACTTATGGGGCGGGCCTGATGGAGAAGGGACATGAAGTAAGGGAAAGGGAGCTGGCCCAGAAATACAGCCAGGATCTAACATCAAAGCACCAATGAGATAACCCAATTTATTTATTTCACTGGACGATCTTTTGATAATTCAATAAACTCTCAGTTCCACCCAGCTGCTTCTTTTATTAATGGTTATTATGCTGTTGTTTTTGTTTTAATTCACAGAGAAGCAGTGATTGTTGAATGTAGGTACAGGAAAAGCATTAGTGTCCCTGCCCACTCCAGTCATTACTTTAAATATACTATGACGCCGAATCTCGCATGCCAGATAGCTGTCCAGGATGAAGCAGAAAGATGGCCTCACCTACAGGCTCCAGGGGCCAGCCAACACTTGCTCTTGAGTCTTTTTCGTATCTTTTTACTCAAAGTGTAATCTCCTATTGTTATCCCAGGCTGCAGGGTCTTAGACACAGAGTGGAGGTGGTCGTTGGGAGACTTCAGATCAGCCCACGTTCAGGGCAAATGGGGTGGATGGGGCTCATACACCGCCACCATGTCCCCGGCAGTATGTGGGTGCTAATAGGATTGGCGACAAATACATCATGACATCCCATGGCTTTGTGCTTCTTGCCGTTTCCCTAACGTTTGCCCAAAGTAACAGTTTCTGCTGTTGCCTATGCTAGGAGAAGCTTTTCACGTAAAACCATATAAATTGAGTGTGACATGGTGGCACATGAATGTGATCTCAGCACTCTGGGATGCTGACGCAGGAGGATTCCAAGTTTGTGCCCAGCCTAGGCAATTTAGGACTCAGCAAGACCCTCTTTCAAAATGAAAAAATAAAGAGTTTGTAGCTCAGTGTGAAAGCCCTAGTTTTAATCCCCAATGCTGTGAAGAAAAAAAAAAGCAAAAAAATTTTAGATTTATTTATTTATTTATTTATTTATTTATTTATTTATTTATGAGAGTGTCTTGCTTTGTAGTCCAGGTTACTCTTGAACTCATCCAGGCTGGCCTAAACTCATGGTTAATCCTCCTGCCTCAGCCTCCTAGGCTTGTACTACCACATCTGAGTAATTTTTTTTTTTTAATATGGCCCTGGGTAAGCAAACCTAGGGCCTTCTGTGCACATATTAAACAAATGCTTAAACCATGGAACTATGTCCCATACTCACAAAATTATGTAAAAAAATGTTCCAGCTCCTTGGAAATACAGCAAATGCATGGGTAGTTTCCATAAATTACAGATACTTTTTAATCCAAATTAAAAAATTAAAATAGTGCTGTAAGTTTACCTTCTGGATAGTTTGTTCTACTGGAAGTCCTCCTCCTGACTTTTCTTTGTGAGCTGTTTCAGATAAGACAGTGTTAATTCAATGTCTAAAACAAGTCACTGTTTTATCTAGTCCCACTACTCAATTAGACCAGATTGAAATTGTTACTACTCAGAATCTCTATATTGGGTGAAAGAAGGTCACTTTGATAAAAAGATTCCAAAGACATTTCTTATAAAGATTATATGACAAATACCCAAAAAGTTTGAAAAATAGAGAAACAAATGTTCTGAAAAGATTTTCCTATTAATCATATATTGAGATCAGAAGGATCAGGAGGAGTTGTTAAGCACTGCAGGTGCAGAACAGAGTATAAGATTTCAGACCTGTCTCTTGGGGGGTTTAGAATGGACACGTTAGCAAACAAACAAAAATGTCAAAAATGGGACAGCGAGTATCTAGCTATGGGAATATGTAAAATGGTCACATCGTGAAATCTTGTGGATTTGGGATTATTATTTATGGCTCCTTGGAGAAGAAAAACCGAGTGGTTAGTTCTGTGGAACCGAGAGACCTGGGAAAGGGAGCACGTAGAGAGGACCTGTGTTTGTTATAGGCAAGTGCGCTAACCATGTTGCTAGTCCTCCCGACCCTTGGTTACTCTTTGTATATATGATCACTGCAATCTGTTATCAGTAGGTATTATAATTCTTATAAGGTTCACTAATAATTAAACTAAATATTAGTAACGTAGAGCAGATATTTGTTTCTTTAAATGGTCGTAATACTGAAGGGTTGGGGGTATAGCTCAGCAGTTAAAATGCTTGCTTAGCAAGCTCAGGAACCTACGTTTGATTCTCCAGCACCACATAAACTGGGCGTGGTGGCGCACACCTGTTATTCCAGCCTTTGGGAGGCTGAGGCAGGAGAATTGCTGTGAGTTTGATACCAGCCTGGGTCACACAATGAGTTAAGGACCAGCCTGGCTACAGAGCCAGACCTTGCCTCAAAAACAATCAACCAACCAACCTACCAAAACAAAAAACATAGTGATTCAAATTGTTCACAGTTCTTTTTTATGGGATTCCTCCCGATCCAGTGGAAATAAAAACCTTCTTTTGATCTTTTGTACTTCTGGCTGGAAGGCTGCCAGGAACCCCAAAGCAAGGAGGAAGGCGCCATGCTCTCTTGAAAGCTAAAAGAAGGCTAATTTCCATAAGTTAAGACGCAGGTCAGAGGTCCTAACAAGGAAAGGCTAAATTTGTAGGTGAGACACAGCTATACCGGGAATGAAAACTTCACACAGATCACTCGTCCGATCTGCTAAAAATGTCCCCCCTGAGCATGGGCCCTTGTTTTTCCCTGGGTATAAAAGGCTTGAAACAAAAAATAAAGTTGTTCCATTCATGAGAAGGTTCAAGGAGTCCGCGGGAGTGGATTTTGATTGCACCTTGGATCCATGCCCTGCTTAACCGACCAGCTTTTGTCCAGCCAGCCTTGACAAAAAAATTTAGTAATGTTGAATATTTTCTACATTTTTGTTTCCAATGTATCTTTTCTTCTGTGATGAATCTTTTATTTCTTGATTAGTGATATTATTACTTATACATTTTTAATTTTAAAATTATTTTCTGTATTTCTAAATTTACAACATTATTTCTCCTTTATAGAAATGATAGATTTTAAGTTTTATTTATTTTATTTTGTTTATTTTGAGACAGGGTTTCACTTTGTAGTCTAGGCTGCTCCTGAACTCATTATGCCGACCAGACAGGCCTGGAACATATGGCAACCCTCCTGCCTTAGCTCCCTGATTGCTGGGATTATAGGCGTGTGCCACCACTCTAACTTTATCTGGTGCTGGGGAATTGAATTCAGGGACTTGAACTTGCTAGGCAAGCTCTTTATCTGCTGAGCTATTTCTCCAGCTCCTGCTAATAGTTTTAAAAAAGATTATTTGTGTTATACAATTTTTATAATGTAATTTATATTAAGAAGAGTTTTGTGCTAAGTTTATTCACTCCATTCCACTGATTTATGAGTGTGTGATTCAGAAAGTCTTATTTTTATTATTGGTATGTAAAATATTTTAATTTTTAGAAACAGCTAGCAATTTTCATTAGTCTTTTAAAATATTATTTTGATAATTATGTGTGTTTATTTTTATGGATAAAATACAGAAAATTTTAGGTATAATTTTGATATTCTCCATCTGACTCCAGTTATGGAATATCAAATATGGAAGTTAAATGGATTTCATCATATTCTAGGGATGAGTGCATGTAGTTTCTAAGTACATATATGGCTATTTTATAAAAGAGAGGCAAGCTCTAAAAATTAACTGAAGAAAGTTAACTCAGCTGAGCCTTGTGGCACAGGCTTATAATCCCAGCACTCTGGAAGGCTGAGGCAGGTGGATCACAAGTTTGATCCCACCCTGAGCTATTCAGTGATTTAGCAAGGCTCTGTCTCAAAATCAAAACTCAAAAATGCACCAAAGATGCACCTCAGTGTGAAATCTCTGGGCTCCCTCCACAGTGTCACAGAGATAATAAATAAATAAATAAATAATGAATGAGATCCAACTCACCTGATGATCTATGTGTTGGGGTAACATAGATAGACCCGTATTTTGACATGTTCCCTCTGAATTTTTTTGTATCGATCGCAGTCCGAATAATCACTACTTTTGTGAAATCTTCAGTGGCTTGTATCTGAAATTTAACAGAATGCAAGTTAATTCCTGAGCACATGCTATGTCATTAGATATTTCTCCTGTGAGCTCCTGCCTCAGAATTCCAGTGCAGTCGAGGAGAAAATTGAAAAGTAATTTTTTTCCCTGAACTTCCCCCTTCAAAAGAAACTCCTACAAAATAAGATTTGTCAAAATTAAAGATGATATCAAGTCCTCACATATTGTTAAATTATTTACCTAATACAAAGCATGAAGCTAATATGTTCTCTTTTGTTAGATACAACTTTACCAGAATCTAACCACTGTCAGACGTACAGTGTGGTCTGTTTAGTTGCACTGGGTGGAACTAGCTCATGCTCAGGCGACAGGTGCTGAAACCATCACCCACAGCATGTGTGGGTGTACGGGGTGCACTGGGCATTTGTGGACTGGTGGATGAAAGAGGAACGTGGGAAGGGGAAATGCCTGAGAATGACCGCGTCTCTGATGTTGGACATGAAGCATGTTGACTGAAGACATGAGCCACTGTTTCTTTACCTGATGGCAGGTAACGGGGATTAAGAAAGGCGCTTTATAAATTTTCCGTAACTGACAGTCTTCCACAGATCCATGTATGAGGAGAACATAGATCACGGTTTCTTCATAGATGTCAACTTTGCTGCTCCTTGGTATATCTTTTACATACATATTACTGAGCTTTAGTTGCAATTTATAATCCCAGTCCTGTAAGGAAAATAACATTTCTTATTCTATTATTTGCTCATGAAATTTCTTATAAATCCATGGTCAATTTTTAAAATCAGGCTTTTTATTTATTGGCTCATGAACATTTTTCAATATTATTTAAAAACATTGCTTTTTCTGAGGCAGGGTCCTGGTCTGTAGTCCAGGCTGGTCCCAAACTCACAATCTAATCCAGGCTAGCCTCAAATTAAATGGCAAGCCCCCTGCCTCAGTGTCCAGAGTGCTGGGATTATAGGCATGTCCCAACAGGCCTGGTGTATATGGTGCTAAGGAATCAAACCCAAGGCTACGTGCTTGCTTTTTTGTTGTTTTTTTATTTTTAATTTAAAAATTTTTTTTTCAGACAATATCTTGCTCTGTAATCCAGAATGGTCCTGAACTCACTATGTAGCCCAGGCTGGTCTCAAATCCAATGGCAACCCTCCTGCCTCAGCCTCTGAAGTACGGGATTATAGGGGTGTACCAACATGCCCAGCTATTACTTGGTGCTGGGGGCGCCCGGGCAATCATGAAGCAGCGCCCCAAGCCCCTTCGCTATGCAAGCACTCTGACGGCTGAGCTCTACTCCCAGCTCCACTGTCATTTAAAATTATTTAAAAATGATTTTTAATGGCTTCATCTCTTTTTCTCAGAGTTTAGATATTTTTCTTTTTTCACCTTTTTTGTCACTGTTGTTGTACCAGTTATTGAATTCAGCATTTTCACGCTGAGCTATGTCTTCAGCCCTTTTTAAAATTTTTATTCGGATACAGGGTCTCTGTAAGTAACTACATTGCCCAAGTTGAGCATGAACTTATGATCCTCTTTCCTCAGCATCCTTGAGTGCTGGGATAAGTGTGCTACCCTACCAGCTCAACTTTATTTTTTTAAATATATATATATATATATATATATATATATATATATATATATATATATATTACAAAGTGATATGTTTTATGTTGGCTGATTCATGTATGCATAAACAGTTTAATGAGATCTTTTGGTCATGTCCATTATGAGAAATATCTGCCTTTAAACCCCTCTCCTTTATTTCTTTTATCTAATAATTGCCCTGTTTCTACTTTCTTGTCTTTTTTAGATTCTACTTCTTAGGGTATTAGGGAGAGCAGTGATATTTCTCTCTTTTTTTGTGGTATGGAAGATAGGCCCTCAGGTGTTCAGACTGAGCTACATGCACCCCCAGCCCAAATTTTTATTATTTTACTTTGCTAAGTTGTTAGGCTGTCCAAGCAGGGCTTAACCTGATGACCCTCCTGTCTCTGCCCCAGAGGTGCTGGGATAACAGTCCTGTACCACCAGGCCTGCTGTGATATCTGTCTTTCTGAGTCTGGCTTATTTTACTCAGCATGATGGTCTGCAGATTCATCCATTTTCCTTTAAGTGACTAAGTTCCATTCTTCTTTATATCTAAATAATATTCCATTGTCTACATGTACCATATTTTCTTTATCCACTCATTTGTTGATTGACACCTAGTCTGGCTTTGTATCTTGCCTATTTTGAGCTTATGCCTGAATAAATATGGGTAGGCAGGTATCCCTGTAGATGGTGACTTTCTGTCAGGGGTGCACCAGGGAGTGACATAGCTGGAACACATGATAGCTCTGTTTTTAGTTTTTTGGAGGGCCCTCCAAACTAATTTTATAGTGACTGCACTAATTCACATTCCGTAGGCTGTACGGACAGTCCATCTCCCCATCCTTGCCAGCGAGTGGTTTGTACTCATGATGAGAGCCGACCTTGACTGGGGGGGGTGAGATGGATTGCAATGCAGATTTGCATTTCACAAACAGCTAGGCTTGTCTTAGTTCTGAGTTCCAGAGAAGCTGTGACTTTCTGCTAGTTTCTACTCCACCATCTTTACTCTCTGGCCATTGTCAGTCTCTGCCAGTATCTTAATATGGATTTATCCAGACAGATTGATGAGTTTACACAAAACTTCTTACTTCAAAAGATAAATGTTCCCTGATTTTCCTCACTGCGACAGCACGTCCAATTTTTCGCCACATATTCTGCTCAATGAAAGGAGAACAGTTTTCAAAGGCTTCATACAAGAGACTTTTGGGAATAAAATATGTCTGGAAAAAAAGAATATGCAGTAAATATTTCATTCTGCTACCTATGGTTTAAGAATAAAGATTTTCTTATGATAGCATCAAAGCTAAAATTTTAAGTTGTGGGACATTCATATAATATGCTGGAAACCTACTAAAATAGGTATGTTGGTAACTATTTTATCATTTTGTCATACACTAAGCCACATGATTCAATGAGAAGCTCTTTTTAAAAAATTGAATGTACTTATGGGGTAGATTGTGGTGTTTTGATATATCTATATATTGTGAAATTATGTCAAGCTAAGTAGCGTACCCATAACTTCACATACTTTATTAATTTTTAGTAGAAGGTAGATTTAATCCCCTGCTATGATTGTATTGGTATCTGTTTGTCCTTTTAGATCCAGTAATTTTTGCTTTATGATGTTGTGTACCAACAATGGGTGCATACATATTTACAACTGTAAATCTCTTCTGTTTCCTCTACCAGTAGATAGCAGCCATTTTGTCTATTCTGATCTGTTTTGGATTAAGGTTCATGGTATCTGAAAACAGGATAATGATGCCTATTTGCTTTCAGGACCCAGTTGCATAGAATATTGCTTTCCATCCTTTTGTTTTCAGTCTATGTGTTCCTTGCTGAATTGGGTCTGTGTTTGCAGGCAAAATATGATTAGGTTTTGTTGTTTGATTCAGTCTTCCAGTTGTACCTTTTGATTTGGGAGTTAAAGTGGTTAACTTTGAGAATTATTATTGTGAGTTATTTGGTCACACTATTTTTCCAGTGATGATTCCTTTATTTTATCCTCTGTTTAACTATTCTTCAGTTAGATGTATGCCTTCTTTCAGGATTGCTGGTACTGACAACCTCTCTGTCTCTGTTAAGGATTCCACTAAACATTTTTTGTAGTGCTGGTGGTCATAAATTTCTTTAGATTTTCTCTGCCATGGAAAGTCTTTATTCCTCCATTATTGTAAAAGAAGATTTTGCAGGATATAGATGTCTGACTTGACGATTGTTTTAGGGCTTGAAAAACTTGCCTCTAGGTATTCTAGGTATGTGCTGAGAAAATTTGCTGTTACTCTGACAGGCTTACCTTTATAGGTTACTTGCTGATATTCTCTAAAAACTTTTAGTTCTCTCTCTTTATGGTGAATTTCTGGAATTTTGACTAGTGTAGTGGAGAGTTTTTTTTTTTTTTCTGGTTGTAGCTATTTGTGGTTTTGTATACCTCCTATATTTGAATATCACATTCTCTTTCCAGATTTGAAATATTATTCTGCCATGATTTCAGTGAATACATTTTTATACTTTTGGAGTCATCTTTTAGTCTTTTCTTTATTCTTATAATTCTGAGGTGTTTTTGGAGTCATTTTGCAGTCGGTGATTCTAGCTTCCATGCTGTCTTGTTTTTAGGGTATCACTGAGTACATCCTCGACTACATCAACTGTGTCTTTAACTTTTTATGCTATCGCCTTACACTGGTTGTATCTGTTACGCCTGCTTTCAAATTCAATTTTTCTTATCCTGAATTTCTTTTTATAATTTCTACTTCCTTATCAAAATGTTCATACATATCTTGAATGTTGTTTATGTTAGCTTATTGTTTGTGTCTTCTTTAAGCTCAATTAAAATTTTATTGATTATATCATCTACCTGTTTATTTAAATTCTTTTAAAGCTCATTAAATTTCTTATCAATTTGCTTGTTTGTTCATTGATCTATTCAATCATCTCAACCTTTAGTTTTTTGAGTCCTTTGCCTGTAACTTCCTCTATTTCGGAGCCCAAAGGTTGCTTTTGGGAGGTAAGAGTTCTTGAAGGCATCTTGTTTTCTTATTTCTTATCAAGTTTCTATTGCTTTCATACCAAAAGATAAGTTAGGGTGGGGAAAAAACCCTGTCGGGTACCATGAAGGTCTCTTCCGTCAGTGTATGTCTCCCTCTGTGGCCTCTGGTTTGGTCATGTGTTGGTTTACTGCCGCTTTGATTTAATCAACACAATAGGGTCAGTCCAGTCACTTTATTGTAAGGAGATAACAATTGCTGTGTACACTAGTACCTTCAGAAAAGCCCACACATCCATCGTGTAAATTAAAACTTTTTAAAACACTTTTATCCTTTTTCAATTACTCAGGAAGACAATGCATTAATACTTATGACAAGGAGACTGAGAATAAAGTAAAGAGTAAGGAAGGAAAGGGATAATTTTGTTCAGAGATAGCAGCAATTAAAAGTGAGGACAGAGGAATTTGGTGATGTCATGTTTATACCTGGAATGGAAACAGGCAGAAGAGGCTGACACTTTTTATGTGGGTGGTTTGTGTAGGGGCAGGGAAAGAAAGAGAGGGAGGAAAGCATAATTGGAATGTCAGGGAAGCTACAAGAGCACCGGAACCAATTAATAAATGGATGGAAAATTTTCTTGGATTCCTTTGTACATAATCTTTGGGGTGAGTTAATCTAATATGGCCATGAAAGATACTATCTAAAGTACTAATTAGTTCTTAATCTCAGGGCTGGGCTATAGCTCAGTGCTGAAAGTGATTGCTTAGCATGTGCAAGGCCCTGGGTATGATTATCCAGGGCCACATAAAGATTAGCTAGGAGTGACGGTGCACACAGGTAATCCCAGCACTTAAGAGGCTGAGGCAGGAGAATTACTCTAGTCCAGGCATGTCCCAGCTCAGTCTGGCCTCGAACTCACAAGCGATACTTTGCCTCAAGCAAACAAAAATAAAGCCAACTTATTGTCTGAAGCCATCTTACTGTCTGTTCCACACATCCAAACAGCTCACATATACATGTCAAGTGAAAGAGGCAGAGAAAAAAATAAAGAGGAGGAAAAGAGAGAAGAAAAGTAGCACTACACACAGACACAGGGATAGAGTCCTCTCTGGGTGGTCCACCAAGCTGGTCTTTTCTTCCCTCCGGAAAGCACTGCTGATTTTTTTTAGCTGAGCGCCTGGGGTGTGGCTACCCAAACTGTTTGCTTTTTTTTTCTTCTTCTTTGATCCAATGCTTTTGTTTTGATGGGGATAAGGGAGGGAGGGGAGGCTGGTTAAGCGCTGCTGATGGATAGGGCTTCTTCAGTCTGTCCCCTCCCCTCCACCTAAATGCCTGCAGCTGTTCACCTCTGCTCTGCTCCCTTTGCTCCCAGAGAGGGTACAGTGCAACTCCCCCTGATCCCACCACTCCTCTTTGTCACGTCTACTGCTCCAGTCTCTCTGATGACACCTCTCCTGGATTCTCCATCCAGCTGAAGAGTTTGGTGCTGCCTGCAGCGTGGTGGAGAGGCCTCTGGGACGGAAACTCAGCGGTCCTTGGTGGTCAGTGGGGTAGTGTAGACATTTGGAAAACTTCGGGATTCCTCTCTCTCTCTCTCTCTCTCTCTCTCTCTGACTTCACTGGTAAGAGTCCTTATTCTTCTTGAGTTCAATTAGGCTCATGGTGGAAGCATCTTGATTGTGGAAGACTTTGTCCTCAATCATGTCCAATTTGCTTTACTTTTCAGTTATTAAATTCTAGCTCTGATGTTTTCTTCTCCTTTTCCTTCTATGGTATTGATTGTTAACATATCCCACTCCATTCACACTTCCTGTGACCTGCTTTCCTGGTTAAATTCACGTTTTGTGATGGTAGCTTTGCTTTCAGAAATCATTTTATGAGGGCAAACTAGATGAGTAAAATGTTGGCACAAAGTTTTTTCTTTATGTTTCCTGTTCTTCAAATATGAATTGTGACTATACTGAAGACATATGCTAAACATTGAATAGACATCCAATGTGATGTTAGACTTCGAAAGAGAACCAACATCGAGACATGGGTGATGCTTCCTGACCTCAACTACAGTTGTGCAGGTGGCAGAATAGGGCATTGGTTTGTCCGTTAGGCAGTTTAACTCTCCTATCATTTCTCCACTGAGCACATAGTCAGAGTTAAGTATTGGATAAGCACTCTCCTCGGACTCCAAGAACATGCTGTCAGCATTTGAATCTGTCTTTGATCTGTCAAGCTGTTTAAAGAAAAAGAAGAATAAAAACACATATGCTATTTGAATTGTCAAAACTCTGTAATTTAAGATTTTTCTACTTGTTTTTAAATAATTATAATATGTATGTATTATTTTGAAAATATTTTTTCTTCTTAAGCAAATTCATTAAAAAAGCAATGATAAATACATACTGGTTTTACATACTCTCCTCCTTCTGATTTCTTATATCCTTTCATATTTTTGTATGACAACTTATATCCACTTTAAGCAGCTAAATCTCTAAATTATATGTAAACATAAAATAACAATAATTTATACTAGAATGTGCCATATTAATTAATAATTCTTTGCTGATTTCTTGTTATCTATGAGAAAGTATGGCTTACAAGGTAATCGGTTTGTTCTGCAATGTGTGTGATCATCAAAATTATCATTTGAAGATAGTGGCTGTTCTAAAAAAAAGAGAAACTATGCAGTTCTTAAGGTGGAAAGCCATTAGTTCTCTATTTTACAAAAAATTTAAAACTATGCTCACATGCACATTTATAAATATCTCTGCTTTACCTTAACCATGCCTGAAATAATTATGTAGATTCCTTTGGGCTTATCACCTTCTTTAAATATGTCATTTCCACAGTCAAATGTTACAACTTTGGATCCACTCTAAAAAAAAAAGAGCAAAACTTATAAATCCCATTGTAGCAGTGGTTAAGAATATTGAAGATTACACCTGAATAACAATTTCATATTTATAAGGTGCATACTCAGTAAAATCTAAAATACCATATTGAAAAGAAATTTGAAGAAGAAAATACAAGTTATGAATGGCAAACAGAAGAAGGTGGCTATTTAGATAGTTTTAATTTCAGGTAGAATATTTATATATGAGTGAGGAATAAATCATCTAAGAATAAAAATGTAATAGGGAGATGGGTAAGAAAGTAACAGGGATGGGTGTAATCTAATGGCACGCACGTGTCTTGTGTACTCATGCTCTGAACACTAATAAAGAAGTGACTTGAAAAATCCATCTATTATAAATATTTTAAGTAGATATAAAATGTAATTGCTTTTGTCATCAAATAGATATGGAAAATGATATTATTAATACATATTAACTCCATAAATTTGTCCATTCCATGAACATTTATTGTCATTTCAACTTTGCTAAGTGACAAGAGGCTGGGTATCCAAAAGATGCAAAAGTTAAAAACATAGGAAGTGACAGAAATATAAAAATAATTGTAATGCAGTGTACTTAGTCCTGTAATAAAAGTACCTATTGGCTACAGGGGCAGCACCTCGGGCCTTCGATTCTCAAGATGGACAACAAGACGGCCTGCCGGTAGGGAGTTCAACCCGGAAGCCTACTCCGAGCACCTCCGGAGGGGGCGTTGCCAGGGGTGCGACACGTGAGGGAGGTTTAAAAGCAAAGTAGGGGCAAAGGCCCTTCACAAAAGTACAGTACTCATAGAGGAAGGAACTCAGAAGGTCGTATAGAGTACGGGGCATTGCGGTGACTCAGTGTAAACAGAATGTAAACGGCACACGGGAAGCGAGATGAAGGTGGAAAGCAGACAGAGCGGGCAGTGCGTGGAAGGACGTCGCGTGTCATTCAGGGATTTTGATTTTACCTTTTAGGTAATTAAGAGCATTTAGAGAGCTTTTACCACAGGTAAAGCCTGACTTTTTAAAAAAGCGATTATTTGTTGCTACATTGAAGACAATATTATTAGAAATTTAAATCCTACCTGGATAAATTGTATATGTTCTTCGTTTTTATCAAGCCAGGGAATATGATATAGAGTTTCTTCAATGCTAGCAGGTTTGATAATAGATTTAAAATCAAGCATCTCTTTTCTTTTGTCCATAATTAACTAAAACGACAAAATTTAAGATAGAAGATGATTAACCTCATGTTCACAGAACATTATAAAAAACGCAGGCTGCTGTGCTCTTTTCTGTTTTTGATCTTCTGACATTTTTATTCATCCATGAAACTGTCATACTCCTCCTCCCATATGCCTTTTTTTCTGTCTTTTTGTATGATTGTTATTCTGGCCATAGATTAGAATTTTTAAAGTAAACTTTTTTTTTTAAATTGAAGCATATCAGATGTGCAGAAAGTATACAATTCATAAATGCTTACTCAAAGAATATTTGCAAAGTGAAAATATCTGTATAACCAGCACCTTAATTAAAAAATAAAATATTTGTTACACCACAGACTCCTCCCATGTTTTTTCTGTTAATTATTGCTAGCTAAAGATACCACTCTCCCACTATTGTTATTTAGCTCTTTTGGGTGGGGGAATTTGGGGTTTTGGCTTTTATATGCCTGAAACCAAGGCGGTTTACTCATTTATGTCTGATTTTATTTGCTCATCATTTTGTTTCTGATATTTATATGTGGCTTGTATATTTCTTGTTTGATTGACATTTGGTTTGTTTCGGTTTGGGACTAAAGACTTCTGGTCAAGATGACAGCCAAGTAACAGAGCTATGCATCATTTCCTTGTGGACTCACTTAAAAAGTTGAGATTATAATTAAAAACTGGCTGTTCAACTTCGCTAGAAGAGGAGAGAGTAGCCCAACAATTGAAAGGAGGCCACAGGAAGATTAGAAATCCCAAAGGCCCACTGGAAGTGGAGGAAAACAGCAGCTCAGAAAGCAGCCCCAGCCAACTGAGGGCAGCCTTGGCTTGCTGGCAGATGGAGGAAAGTCCGGAGCCTGGAGAAGTGGGAATTGACAGCAGCTGATAGCCCCAGCCTCCAGAAACAAGCCGGGGGCAGTACAAGCTGCAAACACCATGCAATTTTCCCCTGTAAAAGGCCTCCTGGAACCTAGACCCCAAGCAGCACTCAGCAGCCATAACAGGCAGGGACATGAGCAGAAGGGATCTTAAAAAAAAAAAAAAAGCCTGAGACTGAACTATTTTGAGTAAAACCAGGCTCAGAAGAGCACATCAGGGTTTTGGGGGTCACTCTCAAACATTGCCTGGGAAGTAAATGGCACAAGAGACAGTTGTGGAGACAAAGGAGAGGCCGCTGACCTCCTGAGTGTCTAGAGTGTAGTGGGTGCACCTCTGAGGGTGCTCTCGGGGGAGGGAAGCCAGGACAGGCATGAGAGCTCTGCTGAGGGGCTGCGTGGAAACCATACACCTTGGATGCCATCAGGCTCTTAGGTCCTCTGCACTGCCTACTCTCAGAACAGAAGTCAGAGAAAGTTTGGCTCCACCTTTACACCTCTAGACCTGTCCTAGGAAACCTCTCAGCTAGGCCTTTAAAGTGAAGTCTCCCCACAGTAGAAACATGGACAGAAGACAGACAATAGGACGTACACAGAAATGCCTGAGATCTCCAAAACTAATGTCATGAGCTCTGAAATGGTGGAACTCATAGGGGAGGAACGCAAACAAATGAATGAGTCAAACAGCCAGTTCAAACAGGATATCCTCACAGAAATGTAAGCAACAATCAGCAGGCTTAAAGAGGAACTTACTAAACAAATACTGGTCCTAACGGATGCAAATCTTACTGAACATATAGAAGCCAGAAATAAAAAGTTGGGTGAGGCAAATAAGGAAATGCAAGATAAGAAGGAACATTTGGATAGAGAAACGTAAATTTTGAAAAGAAAACTAGCTGAAATTCAAGGTATAAAAATGCATTTGAAAATAGGGGAAATCGATTTGAACGATGTGAAGACAAAATTTCAGACCTTGAAGACAATGCTAAGGAAACAAAGACTATAATTAGGCATGACTCTAAAATTAGAAATGAGCAAAGTAGCTGGATACAACAGCTGATGGATGATTCAAAGAGAACCAATCTCAGAATAATGGGTGAGGGAGAAAGAGCAGAAGACAGCACCAAAGATATAAAGAATTTATTCACTGAAGTTGTACAAGAAAATTTCCTAAATCTAGAAAAAGAAATTAAGTTTCAGGTACAAGAAGCTTATAAAAAACTACATAACCTCAACTAGCAACAAGACTTGCCACACCATATCATAATCAAAACTTCAGAAATACAATATAAAGAGAGAATATTAAAAGCAGCAAGAGAAAAGCAGACATTATTTTACCAAGGCAAACCCATCTGAATTACTGCAGATTTCTCAGTGCAAACTTTAAAGGCCAGGAGAGCCTGGAACAAAGTCTTTCAATTCTTAAAAGTTAGCAAGTGTCAACCCAGGTTGTTGTATCCAGCAAAATTATCCTTGAAAATTGAAGGAGATGTGAATTTTTTCATGACCATGAATAGTTAAATACGTTACCATTAGCCCAGCATTGCAGAAAATACTTGAAGAAATATTTGAGAGAGATAAAGAGACGATCAGAATGAAAGAACATGGAGGAAAAAATCTGAGGAGAAAGTTTAACAACAACAACAACAACAACAACAACAACAACAACAACATAGACACCAATCCTTTGATTGGTGTACTGCTAAAACAGTACCAGGTTTCTCACAAAACCTGTGGAACTTCTCCCCACAATTATTATTTTTGTTAGTACATTATTTCACAAACCATAATACTTATATTCAGTGTGGAGTTTAGTGTAAATTCTTAATCCGTGAACCTTTTCTGTGTGTATAGATATTTAGCTGGGGGTGGAGTAGCAGAAGGCAGTGATTTTGGTTTAGGGTATTATTAGTTCTAAAAACAGTAGGAATTGGTAAATCAGTAGTTCAGAGGGTCTCTTCCCAGAAGCTGTGATTGAGTGGTAAGGAAAAAACATCACATAGCCTTAGTCCATTGGCTAAGAATTCAGTCAGCTATTAGTTCAATCTGTTCAATCCTGAATTTTAGATCTCAATTTCATGCTCTGTAATAAATTTGTAATAATGGTCTTACATTTTTCTTCCTGCTTCTCTTTGGGAAAGAACTCTTAAAAATTCTGAAATAACAAAGTATGCCATGGTATCTATAGCTTTATGTGTGGTATACTTTTGAGATGTAGATTTAAGTTCATTTAAAGAGGCAATTCATTTATTCAGACTTTGATGTAAGTTGAGTCTAAGAAAGCTGACTGAGGCAATGACAACCTGAATGTTTTTTGTATAGCAGCACAATTGATATTGAAATAAGCCAATAGGCTTGAAGTACAGATGGCCGGATAAGGGAGATGTGGAATATAGACACAACAGAGTGTTACTCTGCTATTAAGAAGGACACATTTGCGTCATTCTTAGGAAAATAGATGTGCCTTGAGACCAAGATGAAATGAATGAAATGAAATGAAATGAAATGAAATGAATCAAACCCAGAAATTTGAATGTTATATGGTTTGTCTAATATGAGAAAGCCAAACCACAGAAAAACGTGAGAGACATGGAAGAAAGTAAGAAGACAGACTTTGTGGAGAGCAGAAGGGTGGGAAGCAGAAAGAGAGATAATATGTTTTTTTTTTTAAAAAGGACCAAATGGGGTGATAGTGGGAGTGAGGGGAGAGGGAGAAATTGTGGGAGGGTCAAAATGGGGGAGAGGAAGGGACTGTAGTTTTGACATGATACATATGTGCACAAAATACTCAAGTTTAATGTAAACATTATGAATGGCATACATGTGTATCAATAAAATGGAGGAAGCAAGAAAAGTGCTTGGGATTAATATGAGACTGCTATGAGTATTGGGCTTTCTCATATGTACACATTTCTGTTGGATACCTAACATTTAATCTGGTCTCTGGGTCACAAAACATTCATTAGTCAACTTCAGTGGAAGCTGCTATGACAAACTAAATTGTGTCAATTTCAGTGGTGGAAACTACCCAAGTAATAATAAAGCTCCCTTCCGAGTGTGTCTGGGTGCATCACGGGGGCGTGACACTGGGCGTTGAACTTGGTCCCCGGCCCCTTCCTCTCTGGCACTGTCGCCCTGCTGTTTCCCTGTTGCCAGAACTAAACGTCTTTGTTCTGCCTGTCTCCTGTGATGTGTCCGCCGTGGGGCCGGCCCGTCATGGGCTGAAGCCTCTGAAATATCTCTTCCTTCAAGTTACCGGGTCTTGTACTGTGTGTCAGCAATGAGGAAGTTGGCTAATACAACCGCCAGACAGTTTTCTCAAGCGTTGTGTCTATTCGCACGCATATTAGAGCACCCCTGTTTATTCCACATAATCGTCTACATTTGGTATTGGTGATTTAAAAGGATAATGTATTCTCATGGTTGTGTATTGGGATTTAGTTTTAACTGCTACTTGCATTAAGCTTATGAAAATATTTCTTATGTTTTTCTTCTTTTACAGGCCATTTCAATACTCTTTGTTGTAAGATACCTTTTTATTAGGGATGGAGGAATGGGTGAACAGTTAAAGTACTTGTCTAGCAAGCACTAAGTCAAGCGTTAAGTTCCCGAGTTCGATTCCCCAGCACCACATAAAGCCAGCCACGGTGGAGCATGCCAGTAATACCAGCACTCGAAAGGCTGAGGCAGGAAGATTGCAATGAGTCCAAGGCCAGCCAGTCTCCATAGTGAGTTTAGGACCAGCCTAGGCTACAGAGCAAGACCTTGTTTAAAAAAAAAATGCCTTTTCATGTCTTTTGTCCATTTTTTAAAAATAGATTTTTTGTTTTGATCTTATTGCATTTTAATAATTAAAAATGCATTTATTCTGTATATGAATCCTTTGTTGGATATATTCACTTTGAAATATCATCTACATTTTTGTATATTATCTTTTCATCATCTTAATTTTTAATGAAATATCAATTCTAATATCATTTAGATCTAATTTTTGTCCTGTTAAAGAAGTCACAGTGCACAGAATATATGTTCTCTCATGTCATATCCCAGAAACTTATTGTTTTGCCCTTAATAATTATTTCTATATCTGAAGTTGATTTGTGTGAGTGTGTGTATGTGTGTGTATAACATCTTTGCCTGCTTTTGAATACCTGGAGGTTGCTACGTTTGAGCTTGGCTTGAAGGACATACATTTTAAAAGTTTGTTTCAAGATTTCCCTCAAAGATGGCTGTCCTAATTCACATTTCACTCTACTATGCAGATTTTATTCTCTCATGATCAGACCAACTTTCAACACTGACAGTGTTTTCCACTTTTGCTCCTTCACGGGCAAAAATAAAATCAGTATCTTTATTTTCTTAGCTTCTATTTCTCCAAGAAAATTCTGTTTTGATTTTGTGATTAGTAGAGTTCAAGTGTCTTTTCACAAAGTGGCACATTTTCTTTTCACATCTGTGTGTCTCCGGCTCTTTATTATAGGATTCTTTGTCATTTTTTCATCCATTTGTGAGATATCTTTAGAAATCATTGCTATCATTACTTTATGTGCAATCTGTTACAAATTGATCCTCCATTTTGAACTTTTTTTTTACTCATTTTTAATATTTTTCAACATATGAAGTTTTAAATTGTATGTATTATCTTAGTTACTTATTTGTTTCAGGGGCAGAACACTGACATTCACGATTTGAAGAAAGATTTAGTTTAGCTCACAGTTTCAGAAGGTCATCGTCCACTGCTGGCAGAGGTGGCAGCTCGAGAAAGAGCTGCTCACAGCATGGCAGACAGGAAGCCCAGTGAGGGAGGAAGGAGCTGCTCTCCCTTCCTAGTAATCCATCCCTCTCGGGGTCAGGGGTCAAGTCCCCATGTCTAGCAGTCCTCAGCTCCCAACTGCTCATGGGTATTTTACAACGTCCAAGTACATGAGGGTTTGGGTGGTATTCTAGATTCAAATCATCACAGTAATATGGTTTACTGAAATTTTTACTTATAACACATGGATTTTATGAGTGGTTTCCTAATCCTCTGGATAGACAGTGTGCAAGTTTTCATTCTCTTTCTGTGGGTCACTGTTTTACTTTGTTAAGAGGTAATAATTTGATGCACATACTTTTTTTATGAAATGTAATTTGTCCAATTTTTTTCTTTTGTTGTACATGTCATTGGCATTATGTCCAAGAAATCTTTGCCGAATTAAATGTTGTGTATGGTTTCGTCTTAGAGTTTTACAGTTTAAGGTCTTACATATAGGTCATAGGTTTGTTTTGAGTTCATTTCTCTGTGTGGTGTCATAGTGTTAGGTAACAATCCAACTTCATTCTTCTGCATGAGAATATCCAGTTTTTCAAACAGATTGTATGGCTGGGTCACATTAATCTGTTTTATACTGTTCACCACTATCTTTTGACTGGAGAGTTTAATCTATTTATATTTATAGAAATTACTGATACAGACAGATTTTTCATTTTCTTATTTTTTCTATATGCTTTTCTAAATGTCTATAGCTTTTTTATATATAGCTAAGTTATTTTGTGTTCAGTTGATTGTTTTTACATAAATACATAACTCATATATTATTTTTACATAACTACATAATTCATACATAAATTTTTACCGGGAAGTTTTTCATTTTTTCTTTTTTGTGTGGATTCTTTAGCTACATTTTTGTGGCTACTATGGAGACTATATAAAATATGCTAAAGTTGCAATAGCATAATTTGAATTTATATAAGCTAAAGTTCCATAGTATGCAAAACTCTATTTTTTAATAGATGCAGCTCCACTCTTTTGCTTGTCTCACAAAATTACATTTTTATACACTGACTCCCAAACACAAGCAAATATTTAATGCAAAAAATAGTCTCTTAAATTTAGAAAAGAAAATGTGCAATTACAAACTAAAATTAGAAAATATTAGTTCTAAAAATAATTTTTAAAAAGAACACTTGTCTCTTAAATCCCTTATATAACAAACATTGGAATTTTATACCATTGTTATAGCGAAAGAAGATGTTATAGTTACTCATGTATTTCCTTTTACTGAGATCTACATTACTTCTTAAAGGTTTAAGTTACTGGCTGGTAACTCCCTTTTATTTCACCTGTGAAACTCCCTCTTGCAATTCTTTCATAGACAATCTAGCAGTAATGATGATCACGTTCAGCATTTATCTGTAGATGCTTCTGTTGAGTGAGCCCCACTTTTCTGTTTTTATTTATGTCTTGTGATTTTTTGGTTGAAAATTGGATTTGAATTTAATAAATTATTAAATTTCATAAGTCAAATATGATCTCAAAAATCAGGATTTTTCCCTTTTCCCCTCAGAATTTGCCAATATGGTTACTATTATTAATTATAATAATTACTATTTTTATATTATTGCAAGCTCTCTCTGTGTCAAATACAAGACAGCGACCTAGTGTTGAAACTTAAGGTCTGGTTAGGTTCTGTTCTGAGTATGTACCCTGTCTTGAGTATGCATGATGACTTTCTAGTTTGTCTTGTGTATCTGCTCATTTTTAAATGGGCCACTCCCAATACTGGAGTTCCAAAAGGAACAAAAGAAAAAGCTGGGGTAGGAAAAGAAGCTGCAGACCCGTGAAATGCTTTGGAAGTCACGTCAGCCAAATGAAGAGTCGAGGACTGGCAAGAACTAAGGCAGGTACAAACACCTTGACCTCCCACCTGTTTGCGGTCAGAAATAGCAACCAGTGACCAGAACACAGCCTCCTCATATCTGGAGGATAGAATCCTTTGGGCTTTCCCTTCATCTTGCAAGTTTTCTGTAAGTTGCAGCTGATCTGTGTGCAGTTAGTCTGTCACGGTGCTGAGAAGTGAAAAACGTGGGTAACTGATGACCGTGCTAAGAGTTAAGGTTGACAGAAATTAACCACAAATTGCCATCCAAGTGTTCGCATGGAAATGCATATGTTCCATAGACTCCAGAGTTCAACTATACCTATAACAGATAGATTGTGCCAGTGCAGTTGTTGTCTAGGTAGGCAAACGGGTCTCTAAAGCTTCCTTCTCAACCATTTCCCTGAAATCCTCAGTGTGTGTGTGCGCGTGTGTGTGCGCGTGCACATTCTGGGAACTGACCCCAGGGCTTTGTGCATGCTAGTCACCTGTCCTATCTTTGAGCTTCAGCTCCAGCTCAACCCTCACTGTTTTTTTAAAAGAAATTTCTGAGCAATAAATTATATAAGTAAAATTCATCTGTTAAACTTTCTGTAAAAAATTAAAATTTTATCAAGATTTATTAAGCTAACCGAATTGTTTATGGGTGACTCACGTAATAAAATATTGATTCTTTCCAGCTTCTGTAGAACAAAATATGCTTGATTCCTTCTTGTATGTAAGTTACTGATTTTGGGGGGTGGGAGTTGAAGGAACATAGCTATGCCAATTGCTTACGCGTTTTCTTTAGTGGCTTTGGTGCTGTAATTGTAAAACTGGATAGTTGAAGCAAGGACCACATGGCTTGCATAATATAAAATATTCACTATATCATCCAATCCACCTCCTCAGAAACGTGTTTAGTAGGGCTTTCTTACCACACAGGTGTAACACATCTTATGCTGGGTCTATTTTAGAATTTAGAACTTTTAATTGCAACTGTTGATAGAATTTCTACATATTATTTCACTGGGGAACAGTTTGTACAATCTGGGCAAGCTATCGAATTCTCTTATCAATCCTACAGATTTTTAAATTAAGTTCTTAGGATTCTTAATTAAGCAGTCAACCAATGATAGCTCGCAGAATGAGTTGAGAATTTGTTTTTTATATGTCACAGTGTCATTTAAGTGAGTTAGAGAAAAGTGATGTAGTTAGTTCTAACTTTAAAATTGAATGCACTCATAAATTATGATTTATATGACAAGTGTCATTTTAGTATTGTGGGTAATTCCAAGGAGCATATTGACACTCCCTGTAGCCAAGGGGGAAGAGCTGACTGATTAGACACTTTTCGTGGGAGAAAAAAATAGAGTCATGGTTTAAATTTAAAATGTTCCCTCTGGAGTTTCACGTATTTGGAAGAAGGAAATGGACCAAGCAGGACCACCCTCATCAGGGGGTTAAGGCATCAATGACTTCACATGCTGTTAGCACTGGTGTGTGTGTGTGTGTGTTGGGGGGTATCTTTGGGGGATGGGTCACGAGGGAGCATGACCTGGAAGAGTGTGTCTCCAGGTCCAGCTCCTGTGTCCCTCTGCTTCCTGGTCACCACGTGGTGAACAGCTTTCCTCCACACAGGCCATCTGTTGCTCCTGTCCTCCACTGCTCTTCCTGCCTTGAAACCAGTAACTATTGCATAAACTGAGACCCCTGAAGCTGTGAGCGAAAGTAAACTTCTCCTCTGAATTGTGTTTAAACTGGGCATGGTGGTGCATGCCTGCCATCCCAGCACTCAGGAAGCTGAGGCAGGAAGATTGCAGTGAGCCCAAGGCTCCCCCGGGCTCCATAGTGAATTCAGAACCAGCCTGGGCTAGGAGCGAGACCCTGTCTCAAAAATAAATAAATAAATGAACAAATAAATTGTGAGTGTTGGGAATTGTGTCCCAGAGTCAGGAAAACGACTAAGGCCGACAGGCGTGGCGTTCCCATGCATCTCCACTCTCCCCACACACATAGCTTGGCTCTCTGTGCACGACTTTGGTTTACAAGTAGCTTTTCCCTCACGCTCCCCAGCCACCCCAATCTGACTTCTCCAGCGCTGACATAACAACATTGCAAACCCCTGCACTTGGCCAACTCATGTTGACAAACATGACCTCCTGTGGGGACCCGTGTCCTTTACCCATTGCCCACCCACCTGCTCTCCCCACCTGTCACACAGTTCTACCTCTTCCCTTTCTGCCCGGCTTCTGAACCCCACACCAGTTAAACAGTCCAACTCCCAACCTTCATGCTGGCTAACCCACACACTGCAGAAAACCTCTGTTCCCCCATAATCGCTCCCTTTTCATTCTCTTCTACCCTTTTATCTCTTCCTCTTTAGCTCTGCCTTACACTTCCTACCCAAGCATAGCGTCATAGGAGGCCTTTTACCCGGACCTGCTAGCCAGGCTTAAGTTCAGGAGGGCAGTAAGCTTTCACTCTAAATTCTGTTGCTGATGGTCATATTTTTAGTTCTGCCAGGATCCTTCTTTTATCTAACAGTAGAGTCACTCACTGCAACAAAAATTGAAAGAGAACTTGGACACCGAGGCCGTAGCAAGGAAACTCTCAATGATGGTACTTGTTATTTAACTATTATTTTAAGTGAAAAAAAATTTTAACCCCAAGAATGACCATTGTTGGAAAGAGTCAAAGTAGACTTCATGGTCATGAGTAACTCTATATTAACTCAACATATTTGCTTTGAAGTATTGACCTTACCTTTTTAATTTGAGCACCTTCAAGCTTACGAATAATTCCTTTTACCCTGAACCCCTTGACAATTTCTTTAGCCATGTTGAGCATGACATTAATCTCCTCCTTTGTTTTAATAGTGATAGCAATTTCTGGGTGATCATACTCCAAGTAACCTGGAAAAAACAAAAAACAAAAAAAGTCATTATCTTAAATTTTTCTTGTGAACACCAAGTTCACTTTCCTCACTCAATCTATTGAGTACTTTCCCTTGCTCATGACCACTTGTCTGCCCTGGTACCTGTTTGCCATAGAGAGTTCTCAAACCTGGTTTCATTCTCAGTCTTGCTGTGTTCTTTTGCTCCTTGTGGTGAAGTGTCAAACCCCATTCTTTTCCTCAAAGCTCTTTCAACACAGGAAAACGTGACAGGCTTACTGCAATCAATTACTATGATCAATTACTACGCACCAGTAGTGCCAGAGTTCTGTCATTTTCTTGGCTGTGTTCAGATGGGTGCCTATGCTCATCAAGAGGAAAGAGAGCCCAAGTCCTAAGAAAACAGGTGCATTGGCCCACCTGCACTGAACACTAGGACGCTGCCTGGGGCTCTGGACGCCATATCACTCTGTGCTTTTCTGCTTATCTCATCTGGATTTCAAACATCCAAGACAATATCATTCACTCAGGCCCTACGTTTGGGTTTTTCCTTGCTCATGGTCTCTGTGTGTCCTGGTACCTATGCACCTCATACAATCTTTCAACCTGGTTTCATTCTTAAGCTTGCTGCGTTCCTCTGCTCCTGGCCACCTGGTATCAAACCCCTTTCACTTCCTCACGCATGGGTAGTTACAATATCAAGATGCTTGTTTTGCTGCTAGGGTTCGTCCTGTGCCAGAAGCAAGATCTGGCCTGACTGCGAGAACAGGTTGCGGCCACGTGGGGGTACGCGGAACCTCATACTAGTTTTGATGGAGAGCTCTGACTCCAACTCATTGTGAGGCCTCAATCCTTGAAGGGCATTTCAATAAAAGCTCCCGTATTGTTTGTTAGGCAGAGGGTGAGTATGGAGAGGTACGATTATACTGTACCCACCTATATTTTAAACACGGTCATGTTGACTGTTGAAATTACTCACTGTGAATAGATTTCCTCAAAGATAGGTTGATTATTTAAAACCATCAATTTTCCAAAGCTGGGATGATGGAAAGCAGTAATACTGGGTATTTAGGGTGGAGGCACCTACCTAGCTCTTTCAAAGCATGTTTCATGTTCTTTATTTCCCTCTTTAATAACACCTGCAGAAGAAAACAGTGTTATCTCTATTGACAAAAGATCTTTTTGCACACGCCTGTAATCCCAGCCCTCCAGAAGACTGACGCAGGAAGCCTGCCGAAGGGAGGCCAATCAGGGCAATGTAGGGACGTGGGGAACCCTTGCGTCAAATAGCAAAGAAAAAATAATAGAAAAGCTGAAGACATACCTATGTGCAAAGGCCCTGGGGTCAATCCTCAGCACCACTTCCATCCTCACACACACATACACTGTCTTTGCATTTCCAATTGACAGGTTTTTAGCCTAATCTAGTAACGTTATAGAAAACTATGTTAGAGAGAGCTTCTGGATTAGAACTGAATTTTGTACAATGAGTACTCTCTCTCTCTCTCTCTCTCTCTCTCTCTCTCTCTCTCTCTCTCTCTCTTTGTTGCTCTGCTATAGATTAAATCCCATGTAGTGCCATGGATTTGCTTTCCAAGCCCTGAAGGCTTCTTTTGTTTCATTAAGAATCAAGAGTGGCACCGAGGGGCTGGCAGAATAACACAGTGGTTCGAGTGCTTGCCTAGTCATCCTAGGGCCTTGAATTCGATTTCCCAGCATCACATAAGCTGGATCGCTGTGAATTTAAGACCAGTCTGGGCTACACAGTGAGTTCGGGACTAGCTGTACCACGGAGTGACACTCTGTAAGAGTGGTGTAGAGGTAAGAAGTGGCTCTACATAGATTTGGAAAGCCTAGGGTGTGCCTTGTAGTTTCTTTATAGCAATCTGCTTTAGAATATCATTGGATCTTAAAGGCACAGTAGGTATTTTCCCATTCAGGTTTATGAGCCTCCAAATTTGAGATGGCTTTTAACCTCAGGTGATAAGAAGATTTGTGTGAGAGTCCAGGTCAACATTTCTGAGACCCAGGTCCTTCTGTTTTGACTCTCTTGCACACTAAGCTCTAGTGCTAAATGTCAGTGGTTAATAAAGGTAACAGCATTCGGAAAAGCAGTTTAAAGTTGTAGGCAGTTAAGAAGCGAAAAATGATTATTGTATTGTACCCACCTCGAGAGCATGATTTTCTCAACTCAATGCTTTGGGCATGTAAACTATAACACGTGTTCTAAATTGCCTTGGAAGGTAAATACTGAATTCTACCTAGTCAACAGACGTGGGCACAGGTCACTGTTAATCTGTGTCAATCTAGAAAGACAATTAAAATTTAGGCCCCAAACTGTCTCAGCCACTAATTATAGGAGTTTGGCAAAATCATTTACTCTCTCATGGCCTAATGTTTCTTGTCTACATAATGAGATCTCTGACAAGGCTCTCTGTATATGAAGCATTGTTGGCTTCTTTCCATTTTTCAGATCACCTGATTTTATTTCCTCTACTGTTTCCAATGAGAAGAACCGAGAGGGAGAAGGAAGGACTTTGAGGACACCCTACTGAACACTGCCGTCAGATCCTGCTTTCCTGTATTTCCTATTTGCATCAATAGCCTGATGAATCCTGGGACTTCCTTGGCAAAATGCTCACCACTGTATATGGGTTTCATAAGGTCAGAAAGGCCACTTTTAAGAGAGGATGTAGGAAGGGAGAAGGGAGGTAAAAATGATCAAGATGCAATATGCACATACACCAATTCTTCAAGTTAATGAAATTACTATGTACCACAAATACATACTAATAAAAAGACCTAAAGAGCCTCATGACTTGCTGTTATGGTAAAGAGATAACTGACTAATTCACATGTAGATAGATTAAAAGCTCAGCCTGATGGTGGACACTTTACAAGGCTGAATGGGAGAATTTAAGTTGGAGCCCAGCTTGGGTAACCTAGCAACTTAGCAAGACCCTATTCCAAAATGAATAATAAGAAAGAGTTGAGAATGTAGCTCAGTGCAAAGGCCCCAAGCTCAATCTCGAGACTTCAAATAAAAACAAACAAACACACACACACACACACACACACACACACACACACACACACATTCTAGGTCAGATTAAGTTTTTATAGAAATTAATTCCCAAACCAGGAATCAAAGATGACATCTACATACCCAGATAGAGGACATTACTGATGAATTCAACAGATGCTAGAAGAAATGAAATTTTTTCTTGGTACTGAAAATTTTACTCACCTCTTTAACCTGCTTGGAAACTGCAATTTTATCAATTATATTCATTATATCTATTTCACCTTGGATGTACCCTTTCAGTACATCATACTTAAAGGAATTCTGATGACGCATCGTTTTATCTATTATTTTCAGTATCTTTGGTGTTATGAGCTGAAAAGAACAGGAAAGCCATTTGTATAAACTGCGTACATTTTACTTGCTAACATGTACATTGGCTTAACTAAAATTGATAGTAATAAGAAATGAGGCACCCTTAAAGGGAGTGACTACAGACAATTTTCAAGACTCTTGGTGCCTTTATTCATGGTATTTTTATAAGGTCATGACTACAGTTGTGTAGCTATTAGTGCTGGGTACCTGGGTGCCTGTCATTAGCAGCTAGAACTTCATTCCTTATATGTATTTCCTTATAGAAAATGTAATACTGTTTTCAAAGGGTTTTGATTCTTGAAAAAAAATGTGATTCATCTTCTGAGCTTTGGTTGTAAAATGGCTGCCTTGAAAGTACTGCCATAACTAACTGTTCTGCTTCTTTCTTGAGGGCTGCGTTTCCAGATCCTCTTGTCCTTATGCTGTCCCCCACCTCCAGCATAGCTGGTCTACGCCTTTGTGTCCCCGTGTTCACTCCTTCGCAATGTCCATACTTTATACCCCAACTACCTGCCACAAATCCTCAGCGTTTATAGTCATCTTCCAAGATTTACAGCTGGAGTACCATTCTCCCATCAGTACTTGGGGTGGCCTACTGCTTTGGATACAGCATTGGAATATCTAGAGTTCTTGTCCTTTCCCTTCTACAATGAGCCCCTTGGATACATCCTGTATCTAATGTGTATCCAAGGACCTGCCACCTGACATAGGGTTCAGAGTTTCCTGAATATCTGATCAAATTTTTCTTAGGTAGTTTATCAATGTTTTCTTCTAAACTATCAGTAGATTCTGTACAGCCTTCTATCAAAAAAAAAAAAATTAACTAGGCCTATGACCACATTAGATTTGCTTTCTTCAGATTAAGCTGTTCATAGGCATTACTTGCTATCTAATAAGTATTAAAAGAAAATAAAAAGAGAGACTACTGATTGGGCACTTTTAGACCTAGTGGAGATATACTTCTTAGTAACAAAAGTATTTAAAAACATGTTATTCTATGAGCTTAAACCCCATACAAACTATGCTTAATTTCCTTGTGTATCTCTCATGGCATTTATATGTCTGTGTCTTGTTAGTAGATAAATAAAAGGAGAGCTAGAGAAAGCACATTTGCATCTATGCACTATTATATGCCTTGCCCCACAGTGGGTTTCATGTTATTGAAATAATCATACAAAAATAAATACTTATCATACTGTTTATATAAACATGTATTAGATAGCTAGAGGTCATTTTGATACCATGACTTTATGATACTATGAATTTGCATAGAAAAGAGTGTGAACTTCTTTGTCCATTGTGTGAACGTATGCTAGTTGTTGTCTCTAATGAACATTTTTATAGATGTTTGTTGAGTTTA
Source organism: Ctenodactylus gundi (assembly GCA_004027205.1). Lineage (NCBI taxonomy): Eukaryota > Metazoa > Chordata > Mammalia > Rodentia > Ctenodactylidae > Ctenodactylus > Ctenodactylus gundi. The sequence goes on from PVKB01000015.1 coordinate 34,124, forward strand.
TTTTCATCTTTTGTTTTCCAGGTATGAATGAAAATGAACAGTGCTTCAGGGCTAACTTGAACTCACATTGCCATGGAATTTGTCATGCGCTCTCTAGCTAAAGAGCAAACTATGATGAAAATTTCTACACTTAGTAATCAGTGAAATATGAGTAAATAAGATAACGAAAGTTAGGAAATTCCGAAATAACTAGATTTGCCTTCATGTCTGTCACTTTAAGTATGTTTATATGGTATAGATTTAAGTTCATTTAATGTAGCGATGTGATACAGTTTTAACTTTGTTTTGTTGTAGCAATTCACTTATTAGGTCACTAATGAAAGTTCATCCTAAGGAAACTGATTGATGTAAAGATAACCTTGTGAATGTACAAATATGCACCTTCCAGTATTCAGCTAAGGCAATTGAATTTTATTTATTTATTTTTCTCTTCTCTCCCAAATTAACTATTCTTTTGAACTACATGCTTAAAATTGTTTTCTAGTGTGATCTGGTGGGTAAGGCCAGGTTTAACAATAACAACAAAGTTATAGGAAAATATGGAAAAAAACTTTTGGTGAATATCCCAATGATGGGATTGGTTGGGTTCAGAAAGGAGATATCAAGATTTGACTACTGCGAACCCATTAGAGGAATAGGAAGCTGGGGTAGAGTGGTGACTTGAGTGAAATGACTTAGGAGTGGAAGATTAATATGTTAAACACTGTATGGTTTCTCAGACTTGGAAAACCCAGAACACAGACATTCTTTGGAACCATATGACGTGACAGCCAGAGCCAGGGGAAGGGACAGGGAGTGGGTGGGAGGGTAGAAGATGGGAAGGGATTGTAAAGTCGATGTGATACGTAGATGTACGAAACACCCAAATTCATTGTAAATACTATGTATTACATTTGTATATTAATAAAAATAGTGGGAAAAAAGAAAATTTCTATGCTTTCTGTGCTAAGCAAACAATTTGAATATGTATAATATAAAATATGATAACAATTGACTTGTCAAAGAGTGTTAAAAATTAAAATGTAAACACTAACAGAAAGGGAGTAGTTAGTTGTCTGAAGATCAGTCACAAAACAGCAGGAATTTGAACTGGTATGACTTATTTACCTTTAAGATGCGTACTATCCTCAAAAATGGAATAATCCGTACTAAGATACTTGTTTTAACTGAGTAAAATTCGTGAATAATGTATTTTGTCTCAGTGAGTATTACAGTTATGATGCCAAGTAATGTAATTGATAACTCAAATAGATTCCAAACAGTTGTAAAATACTCCTTCTTCATTACCAACATCTGTTGATCGAAAAGAAATTACATTGTCATGCCTTTTTTTAAAACCCCAACACTTGCCACAACAGCATAAACCTAAAATGTTAGGATTTTTTCTGATCTTTCTTATGATGCTGCTTGTTTGAAATACTATGAGGAAAAGCAAAACCAGCCAAATGGAAAAAGTTTATGCACATTATACTTTAGTAAAGAATACTCTTAGGAATGCTCATTTAGGAGTGGTTACAGAGCAATCTATATCTGTGTAGATGGAACAGAAAATTATAAAATGACACTGAAAAGAAGTAGCAGGAGTGAAATGGCTGAGAAATCCAAACAAAAACATAGCATATAGAATTTTTTAATGTCAATCAGACATCCCTGAATACCATATGAATCCGAACAGTTGTATTTTATTGTATTGTATTGTATGATGAAGATCCAAAAATTGTGACTCTAAGTAATAAAAAAAGCATTGGGTTCTTTCTGTGATGCATTTGGGCAAGACTTTTATCAAAGTAGTTCAAGACTTAAAAATTTATTAATTAGGAGATGGGTTATTTTTCCCCACTAAATTCTCTTGGATAATTTCATCAGGTGTTGAAGAAGAATAAATGTCATTTTTAAGTTCTTAAAAATCTGAATAAAAGTAAATACTTTTACTTTGGGAATTGCATTAATCCTTCAGTGAGTATATTTAGTTGGGAATTAGAGTAATCCTTCCTCTCTCCCCCAAGCTAATGCATGTCAAGGGGTTTTGGGGGCACTCCTCGCCTGCACCTGTGTAGTATCACTAGCCCACTCCTCATTCTTTTGTTTTCTTTTAATTCTATGATGCTTTCTACGATTTTTCTGACTCACTTGAAGTGTATTAAGTAAAATGTGATTGGATTGGAATCATTCAGTATTATGGCTTTGCAGCAGTGCTAAATTTTCCAGTAAAGATTTGAGTTCATTTAGTCCAAGTAAGAGATATATTTAAAAAATTTTAGCTCAATATTTTGTATTTCAGCTTTTGGTTCATGTGACACATCAGTGGGTGGGCCTTTGTTTTCATCACTTAAAAACTATCATCGTGGGGCTGGAGGAATGGCGCAGCAGTTACAGTGCTGGCCTAGGCAGTGCAAGGCCCTGGCTTCAGTTCCCCGGCACCATGTAAACTGGGCATGGCGGCACACGCTTGTAATCTCAGCACCAGGCTGAAGCAGCCAGGATTGCTGTGGGTTTGAGGAGAGTCTGGGCTACACTGTGAGTTCAGAACCAGCCTGAAGTACAGAGTGAGACAGGCCCTGCATCAAAAGCAAACAAACAAATGACCAAAGAAAACAAACAAAAACTATTGTTACATTGTATTTTTTTAAAAAAAATCCAATTATGGGTTTTTCAAATTAAAAGAAAAAACCTATCAAGCTACCTATCCACATGCTTATATATCTAGCATAAAGGTAACATGATGAACATTCATGCTCTTCCCACTCTGGAGATTAAGAAGATTGTCAATAAATATGTTTAAGCTCACTCTGTGTCTCTTTGACTCGGATCATAATAAAACCTCCCTTTGAAAATACGTAATCATGCTTAAATTATTCATATTTTCTATTGCCACCCAAGAAATCACCTTTAAAAATAAATTTTGTGTGCATGTGTGAGAAGGGAAGGATAATGTCATATACTCCTGCAGAAAACTATCTGTAGCTAGTTTGAAACATAAGGTCAGGAAATCTTTTTGCTATACCATAAAATGCACCCACACCCACACCCACACACTTTAGATTACCTTAAGTAAATCCTCGAAAAGATAAATTGCAAAAAAGAAATAGAGTGTATATTTTATTTCAGTGGCGTAGATTTCAGTTAACTGGAATACCAAGGAGATTATAATTGGAAATATATTCATTAGCACCACAAGAAGTCCAATGTAATCAAATTCACTGGAAAATACTATTTTATGGCACATATGGAGAAAAGCGTATCTGTAAAAAAAAAGACATTTTTTAGTTTGATGAAAGAATTATATCAATGTTTTTTTTTTTCTTTTCACCATATCAACGCTTTTTAAAATACGCTAACTTCTGTTCTGATTACCAGAAGCTTGGGACCTCTAGGTGAGTCCCAGAAGCAGCTGTTTATCACCAGCTGATCCTGGGTGGTACCTGGGTCAGATACTGCTTTTTAAATTTCTTCTTCTGCTAAATGTCTTGAGTTTAGTTTCTTCTCTTCCTTTTCTCACCTTTTACATTTTCTTTTACTTTGTAAATTATTATTTTTCCCAAACTGAGGACTGAACTGAGCTACATCAACCGCCATTTTTTTTTATTATTCTTTATTTTGAGACAATGTCTCACAAAATCACTAAATTGCCCAGGATGGACCCAAATTTGCAGTCTTCCTCTGGCACCATGCCGGAGTGCTCCAACTGCAAATACATGCCACCTTGACTAGCTTTTTTGTTTGTTTTTCTAATTTTAGTAGAAAAACTTTTGGGGTAAGACAGGAATAATTTAAACTGGAAATATTTTGGTTTTTCTTCTCTTCTCTCTCTCTTTTTTTTCCTTTTATGAGACAGGGTCTCTCTCTGAAGCCTGGGCTGGTCCTGAACTCACTGATGTGGTCCACACTGGCCTTGAACTCGGGACAATCTGCCTGCTGCAGCCTCTTGAATGCTGGGATTTACAGATGTGCAGCCCCATGCCTAGATTTATGTAGGATTAGGGAATTGAACTCAGGGCCTTGTGCTTGCAAGGCAAGCCCTTTAACCACTGTGCCATTCCTCCAGAAAAACTGGAGATATTTTAAAAATGAGATGAGTATCTCATCCATCTACCAATAAGTCTAGCTCTCAGAGATGACGACTAACCAGTTTGAATAATATTCCAATATTTTTGCTTATAAAATCCTCTATAAACATAAAAGAAATTATAACATACATATTTTTTCTGTAGCCTGATTAAGAAGACTCCAAAAATTTGCTATGAATATCTTTCCTCATCAAGGCACAGAACTGGGGAGAAAGCCCAGGAGTGTGGCAGCGGTCCAGTATGGATCCAAATTTTATTAAAAATTGTAAATTAATTTAGTATTTTAAAAACTACTTTGTATAAAAAAGAATGCTAAAGAGTAAAGTTGTAAATGAGAGGATTTGCTTTTTATTTTTAAACTCTAATTTCTAGATTATTGAAGTAAGGCATTATTGTTGTGAAAACTCAAACGATGTGATGGCTCAATGGTTACTGACTGAGCTGTTGAGTCAATTTTTTCATCATCATTTGTGTTCCATGTCACAAGATTTAATAATTTTGTGTCCTGTTTGACAAGAAGAAAGAGAATACAGAAATGTGACCATGTAATCACTCTGCTCGTCTCCCTGCAGCCGCACACAGGGTCTACCTTGAAGACCACAATAGCCACGAGGCCTTTGTGATCAGTATCAGCATCTTAAATGCCAAAAACAAAAAGTCACCCCCCTAATCTTTCTTCCCTGATGCACACCGAACCTGGCAAAAGTGCTTAAGGTACATTGGCAAATGATGGAAGAAACGGTTATATCTTTGTGACATTGCTGCAAGTTTTTACACTAAAGTTCTAGTTCTAAGAAACCTCCTAAGGGTACACCACACAGAAGGGATCTGGGAATCACACTATTTTGGAGTAGCTGATCTCATCTCTTTTGTGACTGATCAGTCTCTTTTTAGAAGAGTATCTTCTAGTAGCTGTTTACTTATATGGACCTTTGACACACTTATTTCTTAGCCATCCCTCATTTAGGCAAAATTGCTGACCAAGGTTTGGTGCCCATTAAAGAAAGCATGCCCGTCGTGACTCTGCAGATTAAGTGCTGCCACCGTCTCTTGCCATTTCCACGTCCTACCTTTTCTTTTGATACCTACGGCAAGCAATCCATGGCAGCCATTTTTACCGTTAACTGTCCAGGGAAAGAAAGTATTCTCTGGACTTTCCCAAGGAACAAGACCATGCAATCGATTTTTAATTCTCATGTCATAAATTTAGTTAAACATCTCACTTGCCTTTCTTTCACTGTAGGTTTTTGGCCTAGAAAAGCCTCAAACAATGAATGCAAGTGTATTTATAATAATACCAGCTTCAAATATCCTTGGAAATAGAGCTGGGCTCTTTGTTGTCATAGATAACTCAAACTTAGTCAATACATTTTCTCTAATCTGGCCTTAGGTTGCAAAATTCTGGCTCAGTACCTCTAGGATCCACTCCTTCATACGCTCTACCAGTGTTTTCTGACACTGGGGAGTCCATCTAATTCCTCAGTAAACAATCTGTTGTCTTTTGAAGCAGACATTGCATTTCCCTCTCTAGACCTGACCAGGTACCTTCTGGAAAACAAAGAAAGGTGATAAGCACTAAATTTGAAAAAGAGGATGGACTGTATTTTGTGATGTCTTTGTAGTGTCTAAAGGTGAGCAGTGGGGAGGAGGGTTGCTCCTTCCAGGCCAGAGTGCTCAGCTCAGCAGAGTCTAGAGGTTGAATATCCTGTTTCTCCATCTTAGGGTGACCACTTCAGGTCTCAGGGTCTTAATCTTTTTGCATTGCAGCCCTAGTACTGACAAAGAAGCCTTGTCAAGGCTAAGCCCTGATTCTCCTTTGCACAGCTCTGGCTGCACCTCCTAGTAGGTGTGCTATTAGAATAATTTTGTAATTCATTCACTAATTTAAGCTAAAATTTTAATTTCAATAATTACATTTTTGCTATTCAGCTTTTATGTTAGTGATTCCACTGTCTACAAATTTCAATAATTTTAGTTATCTTTTGTAAGCTACACTAAGCAATCATATTAACCGAAGTCAGAGAGATCTAAATCCATCGCTCTTTCTGCCAAATCTCTTTTGTGGTTATTTGTCTCTTAGGCTGGCTAGTCTTTGCTAATGACGTCATCCTATTCAGCACTGAATTATGCCTGCTAACATCGGTTAACTGCTTACCCAGCACTGAATAGAGTAGCATTTCTTATAAGTTTCAAAAATATTTACCTTGATGAGATCTTTCTTTCTTTTTTAGTATTATAAACCCAGTTGAGCAACACTTTTCTAGTGAAGTCAAGCATTTTTTTGCCTTGAGAATATTTCTTTATTGTCTCAGGATTTATGTATCTAAAAGAAAAAGAAATATTTAAACATACTTTAAACATTCTTAGTAAGTTTAACGCAGTACTGTCAGAAAGCACTAAGAACATTAGTGCAAGGATGTCCACAAGTGAGATGCTTTCAGAGTGCATTTTTAAGTCATGAAGTTGTAGACACAAGTTGATAGATAACTGTGACGTTAGAGTATAAGACTCCCGCATTGAAAAACTTGAAGTGCATGGTTTAAAATAACTGAGACGTAAAGGCCTGGAGGCGGGGGAAACCACATTCTGATTTAAAAACTTGGGATTCAGATACATCCGAGTTCATTTTGGATGAACCCCTTGTGTCTTGTGACAATGAACAGCTTACCTAACATGTTTGCCCCTAGGTCTCCTTATCTCTATTTTTGATCTTCTGGGATAATAGGTTAAAATGACTACAGGAGGGCTAAAATGATAACTTAGAGAAGTCAAGTTTTTAAAGCTGTTGGTTTTTATACCAACGCAGTTCACGTCTGTGCTGTGGTTGGTCTTGTATAGCCAGGCCACTTTGACTTAGAGGTAATTTCTCCGCTGCTGACCACACGTTCTCCTTGTCTTCAGCAGAAACATGGTAGGGTTCTCTACCTTGTCCAATGACTTAATGGAAGGGCATGGGAAACCAAGTTCAAAGGTGGGCCCTCTGCTCCCTATTGATTACAATCTTCTCATTCTAAAATTTAAGTAATTTCCTTGCTACGGGGTAAGTAATGTAATCAAAAAGAGTTAAGTCATTGAATTTTCCAAGGTTCGTATCACTAATGTGGTAATTATGTGAAAAAATATTCAATGTATATGATTTTTAAAATGTTCATTAAAAATTGACTGTGTTTGTTTGATAAATGCCATGAGTAAGCCATACAGAAGTCCTGTTCTCTGTCCCGAAGGCTCCATTATACTAGTGGGATAAAGCACGCAACAACATTTACAGCGAAGCACAGTAAGCATTGCTGTAGAGGGAAGAGAGAAGAGGGCCCTTTCTACTCATGAAGCGGGGCAATTAGTGAACCCTTCCAGAGGAATTAATACATCAGGCAAAAGCTGACAATTTCACAGGTTTCTGTGAAACCTACAATTTCATAATACAGTCAAATTTGTGGTTATTTACAGCCCAAATTGCTAAGTAACTCCTGCCCTGGAATTCCTATTCTACATCAACACGTTCATTGTTTGTTCACACCTGACTTAGGAAACAGTATGACCTCTCTATTAGGCTAGTGGGGCACCTTGGCTTTGAGTCCCAACTTTGTAATTTATTAGACAAAAGACCTTGGTAAATTACTTAATCTCTCTGCATCATTTTCCTCCCCAGAATCATGAAGGTATGAACAGCATTCTTCTCCTAGAATTTTTATAAGATAAAAGTAGGCAATGCATGTAAAGTGTTCACAAATGAGCCTGGCACAACACTCATTAAAAGTATATATATATTGAAAGTTTTATTCCTAGGCAATATCCTGTGCTTTCAGCATACATCCTGGCATTCCTGCACAAACTCTCCCATGTTCCTGAGACCTGTTTCTCTTGCCACAGAACCTCCCTCCATGGACCTACTCATAGGAGTAGTAAGAAATGTCAAATCAACCCCCAGTAAAAGTGTCATATATTCTAAAATTGGACTACTCTGTCCACTGAAAGTCCTTTCAGCTGTTGTCCTGCTCACTTCACTCTCTTCTTGTGTCTCCTTTCTTGGGTTTCAATAGGCCTATGCTTCTTCTGTCTTCGCGTAGGATTTAAAAGGAAAAATAAAGCAACGAGTTGAGCTTTATGCTGCTTTGTTGTTATGTGAACCTTTCCTGGACAGTGAAATGATGATACTTTTTAGGGTAACATTTATTTGCTCATTTAAAAACTTCCACTGTACACTATGTATTTGTCATCTTTACACAATGCGTTGGGCTGTTTCAAATTGATACCATTTGCCCAGCCTTTTCTCCCAACTCTCTCTGTTCTATTTAAGTCACCTAAGCATTTGAAGGGCATAAATCCAGAGGTGACAGGAAGATCCTTGTACCATACATGGAGCAGAAACCACATTTTAAATGAGATACATTTCATCTTCTTTCCTGAACTCACAAAACATGAACAATTTACATAGCTAGGCTGGGAGTGATAACCCTTAGAGTCTGAAAATGTGTGCTTGAAGTGCAATGAGAATCTGCCACCATTTCTGGATATGTCCCTTCTCATATCCAGTTTTGTGTCTCAGTGTACTATAAGTTGGCCCACGTGAGCACATGAGGCCGCATGTCCTTTAGGTTTAAACATGTGCACAGCCCAAGACCCAGTTTGTTTATGGGATAATGCATGGAGAGTAAGGGCCAACGTATGCAGACTCTGGAAATAAGCTTAGGGTCATTTTCCCTGGGGACACAGGTGCCTGTGGCACAAGGAATGCGGTCAAGAACCAGAAGGCACACTTCACTGTGAGTGGACATCGCTGCAGCTGCCTTGCAGTTTAACCTCCCCTTCTACCAGTCATTGCTGGTCATTTATTACTCCACAGGAAATGACTGGAGCGCGTCTTCAACGCGCCAACTTTGAAGAGATTTTCATGTAAGGAAGCCACTTCAAAATTACAAACGCACATTGAAGATGAAGAGGGGATGTGCAGTTCTCCCTGCCCACGCACCGAGAAAATGCGCCTGCGGCGTACACAACAGCCTGGTATTTGAATAATCTAAAAGAATGAGCGGTTTACCACACATTACTTTTGGCAGCGGGTAGAGGTGACAAAAAAGGAAGAGTATTTTTCAGTCAGAAAGAAGGGCTGGTTCAAATGCACATAGGTATGAATGGGTACAGCGAGTTTGGGAGATTTGGCTTAAGGGAGGGGCGGGACAGGCCGTCATTTGTACATATAATGTCAGACAAAGCTAAGTTACTAGAGAAGAGGAAGAAACCTCACATCATTTCCAAATGCAGGACCTTAGGATAGAAGCCCTCTCTCGCCAAGGTACTTACTCTCCCTTCTTCTCACCAAAGCTTTCTGATGCGCCTACCAACACCTGGACTGCATTCTGGGACAGAATCTCACTCCTATACTGCCTTTGGTAGCTTGCCTAAAAGAAAGGTTAGTTCAAATTATTTGCAGCATGCATAAAATGACAAATTTTTAGCACCTTTATGAAAAAGTGACCTGTGCAATGGAAATGAAACTCCCCAATGATCTGGTTTAAAAAGACTCTACAGAATTTTGACCTCTTCAGAAGACTGATCTGGCTTTTGGATGCAACAAGTGGGTTCTGCAGAAAAGTGGAGTACTGCCTGTTGCTCACCAAGTTTCAAAAAATAAAGGTAAGTCTAAGAGCTGTTGTGAAGTATGCCCCCAACCTTAAACGTTTGTAATACAGATTAGAATGCTAAAGGCTCTGAGAAATTGCAAAGATTTTGGTTTGCATTTTTGCATGCTCCCAAATATTCCTGCAACAGAACTCTGCTATTTGCGCTCTGTTATTTAGATCAAAGAGACTATTGCCATTCTGCAGAGGACAGCTGCTCCTTTATGCGGAGTGTGTATACTGAGAGGCCACTCAACTTCCGAGATTACACGTGAGCGCTGAGGGAACTTTTGCCAGATATTGTTCTTGGCCTTTGTGCACAAAATACGGTTGAGAATCATGTATAAATTCCTAAATTGGAATGCATGATGTAACCAGACTGTGGGGCCCCTAAGAACCAGTTAGTTTATGAACATTAAAATATTTTGAGGGGGACATTAGAAATGGATACCAATTGAATACGAGTACATGGAATCAAAACCATGTGTTTATACTGACAAGAATTCAATGAAGTGGCATTCTTGTCCTTAAACAGCATTAAGGTACTTAACAACTTAACGTAAGATTAAACTGTTTCTATTATTCTCTGAGATAAAAGGGACAGTTTGTGGAAAAAAGGAGAAAGTTGAGAATAGTGTGGATTGCATGAGCAGTTAGTACAGCATAAGGGACAAAGCAGTTAGGGACTACAGAAATAGTGTTTCTAATGATCATTTTCACATCAATGTAAAAACAATTCAAGTAATTGCCACTGAATGAATGGATTTGCACACGTTCTTGCAACAACTTTATGAAGGTTTCCTAATTTATGCTTTATATATGTGAAAGCTCAGAGAGTAGTTTTTCAAAATAAGATTAGAAACTCAGATTTCTCTGAATGTAAAGCTTGTCTCCCACCATCACTATGACACACCATCTGCTCTGGGCCACTGGCACGCTGTCCTGTGTTCTACCTGTTTTTACCAGAGGAGGAAGTGGTGTCCTTCCAAGTGAAACTGGGTTGGGAGCCAGCGAGGGGGATGGAGAGGAGCTGGCTGGCACTGCTCAAGACTGCCATCCCTACGTGGAAATTCCTGCCATGGTTATCTGCCAGATTCGCAAGTCTTCAAGACAAAAGGTCTCTACTTATGCCAGTCTGAGTAGGTTTCCTTCCCGCCTTCCTTTCTTTTTCCTGCCTTCCTTTCTCTACCTCTCTCCCTTCCCATTTCTGTCTTTCCTTTTCTTTCTTCTCTCTCTTTTTTTCTGTCAAGCAGATTCCTGAGATAGGTCAAGCTTCCCTTTTGTTTTGCAATAGTCTATTAATTTGGGTAAGTGAGCGTAATCAAAATATTTAATTCAACAACCAGGGCTTTGAATGAGTCCCTATAACTTTAGCCCCAGGCAAGCAATTGTAAAGAAGCATAACCATCTGTGCGGACAGGAGCCTCCTGTCGGCCAGCGCCATGGCTTCGAGGTTGACAGCTTCGTCGATTTCCTTGTTGCAGTTAGGGCACTTGATCCTCTCGTGGTCCTCGTGGTCTGTTTTCTCTTCTTCATCCAACTAGGTAGAACACAAGTTTATAAAAAGAACACGTGAGTATTTACACACAAATGTGAGTGTTGTTAACCTTAAACTCAAGGAATCCTCATGCTAGTTTGAGAAATGACAAAAAGATGTAGTTGATATGAAAAAGTTCAGGTGCTCATCATTTGCTTAAATGTCCTCACTTTTTGTTGGTTACAGAAAAGTTAAAATAGCTGCCATTTTGAGGGTAAGGAGTTACATTGTTTACTTTCCCATAGCATTATTAAGAGTATATAAAATTGTCACATGTATGATTACACTTTACAGCAGAGCTTCTGGGAGGTCTCCTATCAGCCACCCCAGCAGCGTACCCTGGGGAATGTAAAAAATGCATATTTTCAGGACCCCCCCCCCCCATAGATCCACGAATCTGAAATTGGAAAGGTGGGCAGCTACCCATGTTTCTGTAGACTCATCCAATGATTTTGCAGCAGTTAAAGCATGACAACCAGTGCTTTGAATGAATCACTTAGAAGAATAAAAAGTGACTATAAGGAGACAGAAATATGGATAAGTCAGTGAAGCTTAGACAAAACACATGTCTTGCTCAATATTACAACACAATTTAAGTGACAAAGGTAAGGTGTAAACCCAGATTTTTCAAGTCCAAGTTCACTGCTCTGTAACATGACTAAGATCCGTCCCACATCTGCCTCGTGAAAAAGTTGGTTGCATTGTTCAATAAGTCTGTCTTTGAAGTAGACCCAGTACCAGAAGAGCAGCTGCAGGTCTAATTCTACCTTAGAATCAGGTGGGTAATGGGTTAAAGTATGTATATTTCTGGGATCCTGCACAGGCTCTCAGCATCAGTTTCTCCAGGGCAGGGACTGAAAACTCAACATTTTTAGCAAGCCTTCCAGATTTTCTAATACAAGCAGGTCAGCAGAAGTTGCAATCAGATATTGAGAACCTTTGCAGAAACTTCTGAATTTGGTTTAGTATTTGCCCCACCCAGAAGTCCTGGCAATATTTCTGCAAGTGTAGTGCTTGGTTCTAGGTTGTCATTCAAGTTTCAAGAATTGGGCAGTGGGTAGGAAATGGATTTGGGAGGATTTTCTTCACAGAAACTAATTATCTTACTTCTGCACTCTTAGAAGCTAGCCACGAATATTAGGTGAAACTGAAAAATACTGCAATAAGAATTGGAAGTTTATGGAAACCATACCTGGTTGGTATGCAGAGTCCTCTGAAATGAATGAGTCTGATCATGGATATTCTAAAGCGTACCTCAAAAGTAGAAGATATTTCTCTCACAGCTGAACTCACGATACTGACTTTGAATTCTACACTTTTATATTAAAAAACCCTACTATCAAGCATAAGCTAGAATCTAACAAGTGTTTAGTATGGGACTCCCGGGCTGTGGCTCCTAAGCCGAAACTCCTGGCCACTCGTATCTGGAGCTTGCCTCTGGATGACAGCGGCTGAGAAATAGTGGCTCTCTTACTTCTTACTGCTTCCTGGCCATAGTAACTTCTCTGCTTTTAGCACCTCTGTCTGACCCTGGCCCCGGCAGATGGCCGACTAGTCATGTAGACCGATCTTTGGCAAACAGGTGGCCTACCTGCCTGCTTTCCTAACCTATCAGGTAACATTGCTTTGTCCTCTCCTTCCCCGTCCTCAACCCCCGCATGAGCCAAACAGCTCAATCTCTAACCCTCGTTCTGGCTAGTCTACCCACACTTAATAAAAGCTCTGATCACCCCAGGATAGGAATCTTACATCTGGACTTGCTAGTCACGGGTAGCAAGTTGGGAGGGGCTTCACATTCCCTTGCTGCTCATCATGTTTTGGTTTTATGTGGGTGTTTTTTTGAACTAACAGTATTACAAATGCCCTAAATAGGTACTGAGTAAATGAGCAAAAAGCCACCCTGCCTGTTCCACGTCTGATCAAAATGACATTTTCTATGGCTTACTCTCATCTTTTAAAGAGAGCTCCAACATGTTGCTTTCTCTTTCAAATTTACAACATCTTTTCTATGTACTCAAAGGGGTTTTGATTTCTACCTTACCCCACAATGACGATAAAATTTCTTAAGAAGCCCTCCTTAATACTATCACAAGTAAGGAGTTAACAATACAAATCCTCTTTCAGTTACAAATGTTAAAACTCGTGTATTAACATTTATGACTTTATTTAAAGGTAACTATGCCTACTCTGAAGGAATAAAAACATGTTAGATGCTTACACAATATGGATTTTGAAGTGTAATTTCCTTCTCAACAATATTCCAATCAGCATTAGCAAGATCTTTGTCAAATTTGAGTGTAACAGCTGTGGATTTGATTAGCTCTTGAAAGCGTTCAAATGTATGATAAAATGATTTATGTTTTGTTGACGTGACATTTTGAAAACCTTTGATATAAAAAGAATAATTGATTAACAAGCAGAATATTACTATTTTGTCCTGATTATAAAACTTTCTTTCTTTATTGGCCACTAAGCATTTTTAAGATGTTAAATGAAGATTCAACATAACTTGTTTGGTAAAAAAAATACTAACCAAGTACCTACTTTTTACTCTCACATCACTTACAAATACTGAGATACAATTATAATTGTAAAAATTACTCTTTACTGAGAGCTTACTATATACTGAGAAAACAAAGCCCAACATTATAGATATAATAATATTTTTGTTTTTTGACTACCATTTGCAGTGAGTCCTTTATCCCAGTTTGATAAGTGAGGAAACAAAAGAACAGAAATATGATGGTTAATTTTATGTGCCAACCTAACTACACCACAGGATACCCAGATATATCTGTGAGTGTATTTCTGGGTGAGAATACCATTTACATTGAAAGGCTGAGGAAGAACGATGCTCTCTTCAATGCAAATGAATTCCATCCAATCCCTCAGAGGCTAGTATAGAACAAATCGCAGAGCAAGAGCATTTGTTCCCTTCTGCCTGCTGGTTTCTGAGCTGGGGCATTGGGGTTCTGCCTTCAGACTTGGACTAGAACCTACAGCACTGGTGTGTTTAGTTCTCAAGAATTCAGATTGCATATCTTGGATCTAACTTCCATAACCCCATAGGCCCATTCAGCTCATGACTAGTTATCCTCTAAAGTTGAACCCATCAAACATTTTTCTGCCTTTGAACATGCCCAGTTTCTGGCTTCATCAGCAATGAAGCACCTGTTGTGGTCTCTGTTTTATTTAAATGTGGCTTGTTAATTTTGATGCATGGGACTTTCTGACACTGACTTATTCGACTTGTTTACTCTTTGTTTTCTTCTGTGCTCTGTCAGCTCGGGAATCGTGCATATCCACAGACCACAGTATTATCTGAATGGTACCCAGGCTTGAGGAGATGCTTGAAAAATTTTTTTGAGTAATTGGATAAACTTATATTGTTACTTTACTCATATTAGAGTAATGAAAATAAATAATTCTTTCTTAATAAATAAGTTTATTAACTTGAGCCATTATCGAGCTTTTACATAGGGATTCAGTTTTTTTAACTTGTCTTCATATGGATTTTATCCTTACTGACAATACATCTTTAGTGCATAAAAAATATCTGTTTTTTTTTTTTTTTTACTCAGAATGGGGATTAACATGGCTTACCTAGTTTAGAAACTGCTATTGGCAAAATAAAGTTGTTGATAATCAGGCTAATTAAGCATACTGATAACGCATGAAATAGTACCTAAAATTAAAAAAAACATGCAATGTAAGCATTTAGGATAATTCATTATAATGGTTTGTATTTAACTAATGTAAGTTAAGCTAGGCTCCACTAGGTCAATAGGAGTGCATGGCAGGCGAGGCATCTGGATCGCACACATAATGCACATTCCCTGGGGATTCTCCCTGGGTGACTCCATCCGTGTTTTGTGACGAAACCTAAATCAGGACAGCAGCTTCCATCTTGCAAATTCGCTTTTTATAGCGTTCTTGATTGCTCATTGTGAGAGAAGTCAACTACCACAGTGTGAGCTGACCTCGGGGAGACTCAGGCAGCAAGGAACGAGGAAGGCTCCTGGTCAAGACTCAGCAAGAAACCGAGGCCCCTAGTGTCACTGCCTCGAAAAACTGAGTCCGGCCAGCACCGTGCATGAGTGTTTGGAAACACATTCTTCAGCCCAGCTGTCCTTGGAAAGATTATGCTCCTAATTTATGCTTAAATAGAAGAGTATGACAGGAATGGAACCAGAAGGACTGCACTCAGGTTTCCGACTCAAAGAAACTTAGGGAGCAGCAAAATGTGGGGATCATTTGTTGCATAGCCAAAGATAAGTAGCACATTATTTCAAATTTTTAATCCTCTGTCATATTATTTATTATTTAATTTCTCTCTCTGTCTCTCTCACACACACAGTCTCTCCTTTCTTTATTCTTAGGTTTACAAATTAAACCTAAGGTAGAGATTAAACCTAGCCACTGTTGAATTCTTTTAAAATAAATATTCTTTATCAGATTAAGATAGTTTCCTTCAAATTCAATATCACAGAATGTTTTTATTTTTTAAATTTATGAATAGATGCTATAATTTGTCAAATTCTTTATCTGAATCTGTGGAAATAATCAAGGTTTTCTACTTTATTGTGATGACATAATGAACTACAGTGATTACTCTTGAACATTACTAACATTAAATAGGTTAATAAAACCTATTCTATCATAAGATACTATCCCTTACACAATAAAATTATATTGGCTACCTTTTAAGGATTTTTAAAAATCAAATTTTATCAGTAAATTATTTTTCTAGTGATATCTTTGCTGGTGTTTGCTGGTGCCAGAGTGCTCTGGCCACATAAAATAAATAAGGAAGTGTTACACCCATTTCTGTTTTGTGGCATAACTTGTGTAGGTTGATTTTATTTATTCTTTAAATGTTTGGTAAAATTCACTCAAGATAATGGAGAAATAGAACATTGATTGGAGTGTTTACCTAACAAGAACAAGGCCCTGAGTTGGATTCCCCAGCATTACATAAACTGGGCATGGTGGTGAGTGCCTGTAACCCCAGAACTTGGGAAGCTGAGGCAGGGGGATTGCCTGAGTTTGAGGCCAGAGTGGGCCCCATAGTGCATTCAGGACTAGCCTGGACTACAGCAAGACCCTGTCTCCTAATGAAAAAAAAAAAAAAAAATTGCCCAGGGCCACAAAGCCAACTATAAATGGGTTTCTGCCTGTCTTGAGCAGACAGTAGCAATGGATAACTGAAAACACCAGTTACTTACTTTGTATCAGGCACTATTTTAAATGATGGGTAAGTTTGAATTTCTTAAATCCTTTCAGTAAGCCCATTTTAGGAGATGAGAAAGAATTGGGAATCTCTAAGCTGGAGTGGGAAAGAGAAGCCCTCAGACTGCCCCCCTCCTCAAATTTCCCACCAGAGCTGAGTCACTCCAACGGTTCGTAAGGGGCTGAGCTATCTCACTGCAAAATCATATTTTCAATGCCCAGAACCCTTTTACAAAATATGCATATAGAAAACGATCTCTTTCTGTACTCGCGACTTTTCCGCCTCGGTTGCTAGAGACAGCTCAGAGAAGGCAAACAGGACGGCCATGTTGATGTTGGGGATCCCTTTCATTTCGCTCCAGGCCACGATGAAGGCCCAGCGCCAGCTGAAGCCATGGCCCAGGCGGGACAGGAGGGGGCTCAGCATGAGGAACATCACCAGTCTGAAAGACAGGTATTTGAAAAATACTTTTGTCACAGAAATTTCCTTCTATTCTCTCCCAAATCATTCCCCATGAAATTGCTAAGTCTCAAGCAATACAGTCATCTATCTTTCCCACACAGTTGATGCGAAGTCAAATGAAGGCTGGAAGCATTCCCCAGAGAACCGCGCCGCCCTTGGTCTCTGCTCCTACACGCTAGGTGAGTGGTGCTGTCACTCCGGATCACCTTGAATGGCGAGGGGTTTTTTTCCAGGTGGAAAAGGAAAAGCTAGCGTTACCTTGCAGACATATGCTAGATTCCACAAGAAATAAATTCAGTGAATAAGAAATGAGAAGAAAATGTCTTCTTTTTTTCCCCTTCCGTTTTAATCTTGCTGAATTTGTCCAATAGGATCCAGCTCTTTTTCTGTCTCTTCTCTCAGCCTCATACCATCCCTATGTCTTACACTCATTTTATCTAGTAACTTAGGACGGATATTCATTTACTTGGCACTGGTTGGGTCGATATTGACAACCCAGTTTTCCCAGTGGGAAGTGAAATGTTAGCAATTTGAATGACAGAGACCGCAGACCTGTAAGATAATTATAATAAATTTTCTCACTCAATGTCACCTGCTTTTCAGGCGTGTGAGCAGAATCTTCCACCTCTTAAAATTTCAAAAAGGGCTACAAAAGTTGTTGTTTGGGTCAGAAAAGATATTGACAAAGATTATTACCTTTATGATTTCTTGAGAACTCCAATAGCTTTAAGTTATGAAAGATATTTTTCTTTCAAATTTTCAGAAATTTTATAAATTTTTTGCATTGTTTTGAAATTCAGCTAAAATGCTGAGAAAACTAAGCGTGGATTTGGCACTCAGTTCCTGAGAAGTTTGAATCAAGTATTCAGTGTAACATTTGACATGTTTTTATTGTTTAAAAATAAACCTCAGACGTATTTAATATCATTGAAGAACGTCAGGTGGCATTCTTACCTTAAAACAAGGAGTGTGAAATAGATATTTAATGAATAATATATATCAAAAAATGATACATTAAAATACGTTTGTGCAGGAATTAGAATTCCAATGAAGGTAAACACCATAAGAAAAGCCACAAATGATAGACAATCCCAGAATCTGGAAAAATTAAAATATAGAAAATCATAATGAGTTAATGTAACATATGCACTGCAAAGTTTATGTATATAAAGCATTTTGCTACTCATCATCAAGAGAACAAAATTACAAAATGTGTTTATTAATATTTAACATGGCTTTAAAATTATCCTTCCAAGTTTCAGAACTGAAACACGTAAACGAATACTAAAGCATTTTAAAACCATTTTGTGAGTCTTTATTTTTTTCGTTTTCTCTGAAAGAAACATTTAGGTTTTAGGTAGACTATCAGTATTTGGTAGAACTCAAATGTCCAGACACTATGATTCATATAATCTGAAATACTGTTTGCAAAATCATTTTCTCTTTAGGAAGTGCTACCATCATCTACTTTTAAAGAGAACGCTGCTGGAGGAATGGCTCAGCAAGTTAAAGCACTTGCCTGGCAAGCACTTCAGCAAGTGATAAGTACATGAGTTCGATTCCCCAGCACCACAGAAGCAAGGCATGGTGACTCATGACTGTAATCCCAGCACTCAGGAGGCTGAGACAGGAGGATTGCTGTGAGTCTAAGGCTAGCCTGGGCTCCACAGTGAGTTCAGGACCAGCCTGGGCTACAGAGTGAGACCCTGTCTCAAAAATAAATGAATAAATAAATAAATAAAATAAAATAAGAGAATCCCAAAATACAAGCCAGATTTACATAGCAGTGGAATTAAACTGTTGCCTAATATCTAGCCAGTGTTCAGAACAGGTAAATGAATCTTCTTCCCTGACAGCTTGATAAAGGATAATGTGAATATAAAATAGTTTACTTTTCAGATGTTCTGTGTGATAGTTTAGTGGATATATGTTTTTGTACATTTATTTATTTATATATATAATATATATACACACATGATATATATACACACAAATATATGTAATAAAAATAATGAAATGACTACACCATAAGGTAATCAATCTTCCATCACTTCATGTGGTTGTTGGTATTGCGTGCATGTGTGTAACAAGAACACTTTCATCTTCCCAGCAAAGACGGGGTTTTTTCCTAGGTTTTAGGTGAACTATCAGTACTTGGTAGAACTCAAATGTCCAGACACTACGATTCCTGGAGACTGGGGACTGAACCCTGGGCCTTCACATTGAGCTACATCCCCAGCCTCCTTTTCATTGTTTATTTGAGACTAGAACTCTGGCTGGCCTTGAACTTGTGATCATTCTGCCTCAGCCTTCCAAAGTACCGGAATACAGGTCTGTCCCACTGGCTCCGCTGTGAAGTATTTTTAACTTTATTTACCACCATAGAGAACATCAAATCTCCTGTCCACTCTGTTCTGTGTTTCTGAGTTTAACGCTCAGACTCACACACAAGTGAGGTCATGCAGTCTTGGCCTCTCTCAGTGTCTACTTGGTTTACTTACGCTTTCATTATTAGTTTTAGATTCACACGTAAACGAGATCATGAGAGGTGAGACAGTGATTCCGGTATTTGTGAGATCAGAGCATCTTGCTCTCAGGCTTTATGCTATTGAAAATGATGAGTCTTTTTTTAAAATAAAACCTAAATAATTATTTCACTGCGTGTGCACATCCCAGGAGCAGAGGCACGGTGACCCCCGTCTAAACAGGGAAGCACGTTTGTAGCATTTGAGGAACAGCCAGAGGACTGAGGTGGCTGGGGCAGCGTGTGAAAGTGGTAGAAATAAACCACAGGGCCAGTGATGGGGTAGTTGATAGGATTTGCCATTTTAAAATTCTGGTTTGTAGCTGAAAGAGATGAGAAGTTACTAAAGGTTTTCAGAATAACATGGATAGGAGGATTTGGAGATATAAGCTGTGTCACAGTGGGCAAAGTGTCATGGGGTCAATGAGGGATGGTCACAACGCAGCGGCAGGGCTGTGAGAGCCAGGGGTGGATTGTTAGAGCACACAAGGTGAGAAAGGTGGGAGGTGGTGTAGTTTTTGTCTTAGAGTTGAATGGATCTGCTGTCGGATGAGGTGGAATATAGTAGTATTCACTATTTTTATCTCAGATTTCTCTCTTGAAGAGTGAAGTTTTGTGTCATATTTTAGACAATAAAGTTCTTGAACTTGAGATTTTTTGCGATGGTTATTTTAGCCTTGAAGTGAGTGGTTGAAGTGGGCTGGTGAGCATGCTCATTGGAAAAGAGAAGTTTCAGGAACCAAGAAAGTAGAAACGTCCGATCTATGGATGTTGATATCACTAAGAATAGTGACAGAGCAACATAGGAAAGAGTCACAGGGAGACAGGGCCAAGACGGTCACAAATGAAGGGAGCGACTCAAATGTCCAGCCGCAATCACAGCCAAGAGGACAGGGGACAGGATAATCCTATAGCAAGAGCCTCAATAATACTGGATTCTTTGGAGGGAATAAAAAGAAAGAATGGCCTGGAAATGATTCTGAGGCACTAAGTGATCTGCTCTCGCGTCTGCAGATGACACCAGGATGCAGGTGGGGAAGACACCGTACTTAGAAAGAATGCAGCGGGGGGATGTCTTCAGGAGAAATCCAGCCTTCTGCTGGAGCAGGAAGGTCAGGGGAGCATTCTGGTTACTTCCCATGGAAACAGTTACGCATTTGAGTGACATTTTTAGTTCTTCTCACAATAGCAGCTGAATTAATTCTGCCTTGCTGCAAGTACAGTTGACACGAAATCGTAATGAAGTGTACTCCAGGATCCAATCAGATTGGACATTGCTAAGTTTCTGAATTCTGAATGCATTATGATGTCTTCTGTAATGTTCTCTCCAACTTCAAAAATCATCGTTTATTTTTCTAGCTTCCGTTAACACCTACGTTGTCATTGTGAGTTTGGGACAAGTTCCCTTCTGTGTAGCGTTACGGGTTGTACCTTTCCTCTAGACTGACACAGAGCCCACTTGACCTACAGCTGGATGCCCTGAGCAACACGTGTGAACCCCTCCCCCACAGTTTGCCTTGCTTTTGGTTTTCCCCTACCTTGATTTCTAATACTGCTAATCCTCGTTAAATACCTTGCATTATATGACATCTCCTCATTCTCTTTCAATATTAGTTTTCAAATATTTTAACATTAATTTCAATTTTAAGAAAGTATTGAGTGAAAGTATTTATTTCAGTTACTGCATTATTTTGCCCTCACCTCTCTTACATTTTCTGCTTGAGATGGGTGTCTCAGAGGCTAAACACTGGCCCTGTCCAGTGAGTACTAATTAACACCTGAGTATGGTACAGAATGAAGGAGTTAGTGAGAGAGTAGAATTGATGAGAACTGAAGGTAAGACTATAAACATTACTAAAATTTGAAGAATTTAAGGCAATGGCAAAACAGTTTCCAAGGAAAGTTTTTAGTGGGATTAGTTTCCATGTCATTTTCTTACTTTGCCCAAGTAGATGTAGTTAGTATTACAATATTACAGTTTCCAACATTTGAAACTAAGTGAAAATTTCCTAGATACTCACTGAAGAAGAAGTGTTTCAACTCCTGGTTTAAAACTTGTAGAATTTAGAAACAGTCCCATCGTGGCCAGGGTAAACATTCCAGACATGCCAACTAACTCACCTATTTTTATTTCAAAGGGGAATAAAAATCAAAGTGGTGAGATCAACAGTAGCTGAAGTTTTACCACAGGTGAAAATAGAGAGGCTTCCCTACTTGGTTCTGCTGGAAATACGACAAGTTAGTGCCACCGTAAATTATCCCCCACCTTAGACTTGTTCCAACTGTGAAGAGATTGTAACGGTCACCTTTGTGCTGCTTTGGCCTTGGTTGATTGGTGAGTGTACGGAGCTCATGAAACTCCTCATGTACTCCAGTGAGGACAGAGTGCCCACCACAGACCTGTCAGTTTTAGAGGCATTTGGAGGGCTGAGATGGAAATAAGCTCATGAGCTCATTATGGATTGACTATTTCATGCAGCATCCTCTTGGTAAAAGACAGAAATTGTTCATAACAAGAATAGGCAATCTGGGCCAGCAGTCCAGCCTGGATCTATTTATCCAGTATGACTTTTTAGTGCATTTGTCTTTGGAAGACTGACAATAATAAAAAATGGCACAACTTTTATTTTTGCAGATTCTATAGCCCGTGAAATTTATAGGTTCTATAGGTCGTGAAATCCCTGTGTAACAAAGGTTGGCCTCAATCACATGGCAATCCTCCCGCCTCAGCTGCCAGAGTGCTGGGATTGCCGACATTTGACACCACTCCCAGTTTTTGTGGTGCCGAAGAATGGAACTCAGGGCCTTGGGCTCCTAGGCAAGTGATTTAATTGCTGTTCTATTCCTCCAGCCCAGGAATTTTCTTAAAAGTATTTATCTGCTTTGATCTCTAGAAAGTAGTAAAGTATTGTTGTAAACAAATTTAAGTAATATGGTATGGTATAGACATTATATTTTTTGAAAGAGAGAGTACCCATAATTCCACTGCCAAAACTAGGCATAATTTTAAAGTAATTTTTGATGTATATACGTTGTCAGGTTAATTATGATATTTCAGTGCAAATGTGACACAAATAGTTAATATTTTGTTTAGAAAACATTGACAAGAATAAAGAGTCTATATACACATATGTTCAGAAAAGACACATTCAATCTGTGGTTGGTTGATATGAAACTCAGATACATCAAAGCCTCCCTGGATATGTAAATAATATGAATTCCATTTTGGGAAGCAAAATTTTTATATTTTTTCCTTAAATTAAGCAAATAAGTTGTTATTTAAACATTTTTATAATCTTAATGATTTCTGTAGGTTATAAGATTCTTATTCAGAAAAAAAAAGCCATAATAAAGTACTTACTGTAATTGTGATTTTATCAAATTGTTTTCTTCTATATCAATATTTGTTGATATATCCTGGTACATTATTTTCTGTGTGCACACATTCCCATTTTTATCTTTCGTTTTTGGTAGGGAATTTTAACAAAAGCATTGTTTTCTTATTAGCTAAAAACTTCAAACACACTTTCGCTTATTATGTATTTGCCTAGCACATGTATTATTTTAAATCTTTGTACGTCATTTAGTTTTTGATATAGACCCGTCACTTACAAAAATAAAAGATGGAGTATAAAATTGAAAAGATGAGACTTATATAGTTAACATCATCATCAAAAATGGTGGACATCCATAATTGAATCAGTCTTGAGTTTAAAATTCCAAACAAGAGACTTGTTACAAAACTTGACCAAATTTTATTCATGACATTACGGGCTATAAAAAAAAACAGAAGGAAAAGAGAAAGGTTAGTAGAATTTATTTGCACTTAATTTTAAATGTTGCTTTGGAGTCAACCTTTATTTTTGTCATTTATTTTTAACATTAACTCATTATCTTAAAAAAATAGTGTGTAGATGTCTCTTCAATTCTTTTGAATATACACCCAGAAATGAGATTAGGAAATTATATAGTAGGTATTTTTTCCAACTTCTCCATACCATTTCCCTCACAGTCTGTATTAATTTACCCTCCCACTAATGAAGTACAAGACTTTTCTTTTCTCCATAGCATCACCAACACTTACCATTTTTGTTTTGGTAAAAGCTAGTCCAGCAGGTGAGAGGAATACCTCAATCTGGTTTTAGTTTTCATTTTTCTAATGACTGCTGATAATTAGTGATGGTAAACATTTTTCATGTACTTTTTATACATTCACATGTCTAATTTTGAGAAGTATCTGTTCAGATTCCTTGCCCATTTTAAAAATTGGAGTATTTCTTTGCAAGATATGGAAGTGGCATGGTTTGGATCTGGAGTGTCCTCAAAAGCCTCATGTACACATGCATACTGTGTACCTTTGGGAGGAGCAAATGCTTGGGCCTTGGCTTGGAGGGGTGTGTGCTGGCTCCGCCCTTCCTCCCAGACTTGGCTGTGCTCTACCATGCTGTGAAGAGCTCTCTCTCTCAGGCCCTGGTCCAGCCTCACCAGGTGATTTCACCATTTCCAGCTGCTCACTCACGAATGGACTATTAACTTCTAAAATAAACTTCTCCTTCCCTGATTTGTGCAAGTTGGGTATTTGGTCACAGCAATGAAAAAGTAACTAAGATAGGGAGCAAGCTATGTGTTCTTGAATAGATGGAAAGATTAAAAAAGAAGTTGTATGTTTGGCTGTTTTTCATTTGTGTATGGTACCGGGAATTGAGCTTAAGGCTTTCACGCTGATCTACATCACCCCCAGTCATTTCTATTTTTGATTTTGAGATAAAGTCTTACTGAATCACTAAGTTTCTCAGGCTGCACTTGACCTTAGGATCCTTTTGCCTCAGCTTCCTAGAGTGCTAGGATTATAGGCCTATGCCATGCCACCAGGCCCGGCTTTATTTGCCCTTCAAAAGAAGAAAATTCTGTTATTTGCAAGAAAATTAATGAGCTTAGTGGACTTAATTATGTTGAGTGAAATTAGCCGGGCATAGAAAGAAAAGTACTACTGCAATAGTTAGGCTTGATTGTGCCAGCTGGATTTGCTTGGCAGCCTCCCAGGGGGTTGGTGGAAGATGCTTTTGTGTGTATTTAGGTGGGTCATGCAGGTTCTATACCTGGTCCCTTGCCCTTTGCTTTCTGTTACCGTTCCCCTATTCCCTGTCACTGGCACCTTGACCTAAGCAGCTTTGTCCTGCCATACTCTCTCCCATGATGCATCTGTGTGACCACTGGAGAGATTATGTCAATTTGAGGCAATCAAGAACTATACCTGGATTAGGGTTTGGGAACCATTCCTAGACTGGGAATTGAGAACCAGCCTGCGTTAGAGTGTGAGTGATTTCTGGGCCAGCGGATGAGGGAAGAGAACCAATCTGGACGTGGGAGGCCCAACTGGAACTCAAACTGTATAAAAGGCAGGAAGAAGAAAGATTGTTACGGCTACTTCCTCTGGGAAAGCTCTCGCCTTTGCAGCTGTCTACAGACACTGACTTGCTACACGCTGCAGGTCTCCATCACAGATTCACTCCAGTCTTGACTTGGGCCTGTCTGCCTGTCGCCGATCTTCAGTCTCTGGTCTTTGCCATTGTTCTTTGAACAACCGAGATCAGCAGACACTCACTGGCGGTCCTGCCATCCTGGATGGGTGTTTTACTCGGTGGCTGAGCAGCCATCAGAATCTCCAGCTCTCACACTTGCAGGCCGCCATCTTGGACTATCTCTATCCTCAGATTTGCAAGCCTTCTGAATAGATCCTTTGTGTTATAATTTCTGTAAATTCTGCCTTTAGAAAGAACCCAAACTAGTACAGTCTGCCTTGGAGGCTGCAACACTTTACTGAATCCCTTTGAAATTGTGAACTAAAGCTGTCCTCCTTTAAGTTGTGAGAGTTGAGCACTGTGTCTCAGCAATGGGAAGGCTGAATGTTCACATGTGTGTGAAAGCTAAAGGAATGAACTCAAAAGTAGAGAGTAGAATGATGGGTGCGAGGCACAGAGAGGAGGGAATGGGTAGCTATTGACCAAAGGGCATGGAGTTTCATAAGGACAGGGAGAATAAATTTTAAAATCTATTGCACAGCAGAGTAACTATGACCAATATCATGTATTGCCTATCTCACAATTAATCTAGTAAATCTTAAATGTCTCATCATAAAATGTAGGTAAGCAATATTAGGGATATGTTAGTCTTATTTAATCGTTTCCATATTACATAAATGTACCAAAACATCACATTGTACTCACAAATGTATACAATTATGTCTTGCCAATCAGAAATACTACTAATTTTGAAGGGTATACAGCATTGTTTAAAACTTCTAAGTAGAAAAGTTTCTTTTTAAATCCTAACAAACATAAGTTTGTGCAAGTTGGTTGGCTACTTTAAGGGCCTCTGTTACTCAGTCACCATTGAGGAGTATATAGTTGTTCAGTGTCTACTGTGTGGAAAATGGTGTAATATATTAGAGATATCAAAACGAACAAGAAGTGGAAAGTCCTAGTTTCACGGAACTTATATTCTATATTTAAGGTAATACTTAGTGGAAACAGAGAAAGAAATGCCTTTGCTGAGTGAATCTCTTCCACTATGTTGACTTTGAGAACTGATTTCTTCTTCATTGTTGGACATTTCAATTGTTTTAAATTTCTCCCCCAATAAATAATGCTGTTGTGTATATTTCTATTAACAGCTTTTTTTAATTTGCCTCTGCTTATGTCCTAGGTCCTAAATGTAGAATAACTGCACCAAAAGATAGTTGTTCCTTTAGTGTCATTGATATTTTTAGATCTTGCTTTGTTGTTTTCCACAAAGAAATGTTATGATTTCCTTGCTCAAAAAACAGGAAACCTATGATTGCCTCATTTTCTGGAACAAGACGTTACAGGAGCAAGGATATCCTTCCACCTTTATACTATGAGGAACAGGGAGCAAAATTTGAATCAAAGATGACAGTGTATCCAAAAGAGGCCAAAACAACATACAACAGAGATATATGTATACCCATGTTCATAGCAGCACAACTAAAAATAGATAGAATATGGAAGTCACCAAAATACCCATCAACAGACCAGTGGATACACAAACTGTGGTACTTATACACAGTGGAATACTACGCATCTGTAAGGTCCAACAGAGTGGAGGTTTTCACAGGCAAATGGAAGAAACTTGAGAATATCATGCTTAGTGAAGTGAGTCAGAAGCAGAAGGTGAAACATCGAATGGTCTCTCTGATATGAGAGACCCAGACCACAACTATCTCGTGGAACTTTAAACAAAAGACAAAGTGAAAGAGGGGGACAGGGTGGGGGGGTGAAGGGAGGGTAGGGAGGGTAAGGGGAGGGACAAAGGGAGAGCAGGAAAGCCTTGTCACTTTGACAAGGAAAGTATGTGCACAAAATGCTCAACTCCATTGTAAATCTTAAATTCTGCACTTGTACATATCAATAAAATGGGGGGGGGGATTTTTTTTAAAAAAGATGAAAGTGTATCAGAAAGCTTGAGGGCCAACTCCAATGGTGTAAGTGGAAAGCCAGAACGAATTCAAGGCAAAGAATGACTGGCAAAAAAAAATAGCAACAACAGCACCCAAGTAAAACAAAAGTTAAGTACAAGAAGCAAATTCTGAAATGGGGCTCTAAGATGGCAGAGTGAAGGGGAAAGGACCTTTTGATGAATTCTGCCCACAAAATCATGTCTATGGATTGAGAGGGTACTATAAGGAAAGCTGAGATGACTTTAATTCTTTCATACCTATAGTCACTCCTGTGGCTGAAAGACAGCCAGGGCTTCTAGTTTTGCCAAGCAGAAAGATGAATATTTGTAGGCATAGTTAGAATGTGGGAGGAGAAATGTATGAATGATCCTGTAGGTTACTTGACTGCATGGGGCTGGCCATGGTATTGAGTCTAGTATCTTCTGTCACTGAAGTCTGGGATAGAGGCTGGCTCTACTTTCAAAAGCATACAGGAACCTGGAGTTATATGACCCTGGTTTAAAAGTTGCTTTTTTATATATAAGCAAAGAAAACAGCTTTTAATAAGGAATATGTTTCACTGAATAGATATGTGAAGCCAGGAAAAAACCTCAAGGGAAGTGCATTATTAGTCATACTTCTCTTAAAATTCCTTACACCCAAGTTGAACAAGCACTAACTCCTGTTAATTTTTCTCCATTATGAAATATGTGATAACTTCAAAGAGTAACACAGTTTAAATAATTACATAAATTTAAAAGCAATATTTCCTATGAAAGCTTATCAGGCATGTCTATTTCCCAAGGGAAATTTTTCTTCCAAAGCTATTAGGAAGTTCAAAGAACCAGTTCCTAACAAAATAAGCTAACTGTTCTGTTTCTTTTTCAGTAGCTTTTTATCACTGAAGTTACCACTATTGGCATTAGTAGTAATGATTCCTTACAGTTTCTATCCCTCTGAAACCTAACAATAAATAAACCTCACAACTTTCTCTTCCATTAGTTGTTGTCAAAACCCACAGGAAGCTTTAGGAGAGGGAGGCGCTTCATCTGTTCTCTTCAATGGCTGGATTCCTAAGTCCTAGCATGTGAGTGTTGCACAATGCCCAATACTAAGTGATTGTCAGATCAAGGAATGAATGAAAGAACTTCCATATTAACATCTTCTTGTCTACACGTTCTTTTTTTCTCTTACAGCAAGTGTCAAGAAATCTTTTGGATTAGACTGAGATATAATTCTGAATCTTTCCCTGAAGCTCTGCAGTCAGCATATATCATATTTTAAGTGGGGGCTAGCAGAACACTGCTCGAGATTTAGTAGCGGAATGTGGTTCCTGCAAACTGGCATGAATACTATTATTTCTTTGTATTGTTTCAGCGCTTTCAAGGGTGGTTCTTGAGATCTGAGTGTGCTTCTGCGTACAGAAAGTTTCTTGTTGTTCACTTTTGTCATCTTCAACAAGCTCATTGTCTGTAAGAGGCTTTATGGGGAAAGCTCTCTGATGTTTTATTGTGTCACTTCTCTTGCACTCTAGAGTTTGGAAAAGATTGTACGTGCGGCCGTTTGGCTTTTCTTTCACCACTGAAGCACGTAAAAATGAAGAACCATGACTGTTCCAAGCTGTCATGATCCAAGTATGCTAACGATGGATACAGGCTCATTAGCATGTTGTCCACTAGTCCAAAAAGCAGAAAGCAAAGACTTTGTGCTCAAGCACTGTCCCTGTCAGCCATCTGAACCAGCTCCTTTGAGGAACAAGTAAGGGGGCATGTCTCCAGAATGAGCATCCTTAGGAAGGGATGATCTTCACTTCTGAGTTTAGACATAGATATGTAAGGCAGGATGGGTCAGAACAGACGTGGGTGGGGCCGTGGAGTGCTTGTCAATGAAACCCTCTCCAGGAGACGGAAAACCGTTGCAGCTTCAGTTTCCTCTTTTTGAGTGGTTGGTAGTTTGGTCTTTCCTTCACTTTTGAAGGACCTCACTTCAATAGAACAATGGTCAAGAGATCTCCAAAACCTGTTTCTCAGAGGAGGTGGTGGAGGGAGGCCGTGCTACAGAAGGTTGGCTAACGAAGCCAGGGTGAAATAGTGTATGCCGCCAACCTTTCAAGGTTGTAACCATGGCTTTTCAAAGATCAGTGCAAATGGCAACACAATAAAAAAAGGTAAAAGGAAAGAATTTTATTTCATAAACCAACTGAGGAAGTTTGTGGATTCCTCTTCCTTTCTACATGGTGAATCAGAGACTACATATTGAGAACAAATTTTTAGGAGGAAGACATGAAGTTTTGACCATGGGTGGCCCCTGTGATGCTTTGAAAAGTGCTGATAATACTATATTCTTGCCCTGAGTGATAATTATATAGTTATAAATGTTATGACTATTCATTATAATGTCACATCTTTTTTTTTTGGGGGGGGGGGGTAGTACTGGAGATCAAAACTATAACCTTCAAAGTGAGCTACATCCTTAGCCCTTTTCTGTTTTTATTTTTTGAGACATGGTCTTGATAAGTTCCTAAGTCACCCAGGCTGGACTCCTGTCTCAGCCTCCCAGAGCACTAGGATTGTAGATGTGCCCCACCATATCCAGCTTATATCATTTATTTTATACACATATATGACTATCATAAGCAGAAGACAATACTCATGAGTCTGGACTATCTGCAAAAGGTAAATGGGATGGTTTGTAAGACTTTTCAATTTTCTGTTTACAAGCACTGCTCCTTGGCCCTATAAACAGTCCATGAGTTGACCTTGTGCTGTGCTGTGTGATTATCACTAAGAATAAGCCCCAGGGCAGACAGAAGGGAAGCTGCCTCCTCTCATTGTTAATGGAAGCGCTACCAGCTTGTCTTCTCAGCTGGTCTTCAGCACTTGAAAGACTGTATCTCTCCTTTTCTGTGTCTAGCACTTTGGTTCAGACAAGGCTGTGGAGCACTGTTCTCATAAGCTTATTCACAAAAAGCTCCACCCTAGTCTCAGAACAAAATCACAATTGACGTGAAGTGACATGTGGTAGTGACATGAAAAGGCACATCCCTACACCAACACCCACAGTGTTATTTCTACAAATAAAACTTCATGGTAAGATGTTACAGAATTCATGTTGGCTTTCAGAAACTGCAGAATTAGGACTTTAAGAAATTAAGAAAACAATGGGTCTTTACCTAAGTTATGGTTTTCCTCATTTTGATTTCTGAAGTGGATTTCCAAAATATTAGTATATATAATTGTTGATAAAACAGAAGTAAGCAGACTTTCTCCATTAATTAAGCTGGTGAGGCTTCTAGAGAGACCTATGCATGTTGAAGAAGGGGAGATCTTTTAAAGTGAGAAAATCTTCATGAATGTTAAAGGATAAAAATATATTAGCAAACAGAATAAGAGTCCTTGCTTATATCACATAATTTTCTTAAATACTGAAATTCTAGTTAGGTTTAAAACAATTGCATTCAAAGGGCTGGAGGCATAGCTCTGCAGTTTAAGTCCTTGCCTGCAAAGCGCAAGTTCCTGGATTTGATTCCCCAACATCACATAGCTGGATATGGTGGACATTTCCAGCCTGGACTACAGAGTGAGAGATTTCTCAAAAAAGAAAGAAAGAAAGAAAGAAAGAAAGAAAGAAAGAAAGAAAGAAAGAAAAGAAAAGAAAAAAGAAAACAAAATCTTTGAATAGAGTCATTCTATAGAACCAAATGGAAGTGATAGTGAGAATTATGGAGAAGGGTCAAAAGGGGAAGAAATTGTAATTTTGGTGCAATGTATATGTGTGCAAAATACTTATTATATATAGTGTACACACACACAAACATAATAAAATGGGAAATAAACAATGAGCTATAAGATAAGTCTATAGTGCTGTCATTAGGCAATGATTTGTTACACTTCTGTAAGTCAGATAATTAGCCTGAGCACTCATTCTTTGTTTCAAACCACTGGTGAAAACATGAAGATTATTAATCCTTTTAAAATACAGTGATTTGTTAATATATAAGTGAATGAATTATAAACCATATGTATTTAAGGCTAGACAGAAATGACGTTGAAAGATAAAGTGTATTTATTGACCAATAACAGGGCATAAAAGTCAAATCTTAAGGCAACTGTCCAGATAACCTAATGAGAGTTGGAAGTTACCTGGCTTTCCCACATATTCCTTCCAATCCCTCTATAACCATGACCATAGTAACTTTGTCAACAGAATAGAAGCTAGGCCTTCACTCGCCTGTATTTGTGGCCACTGACAAAAGATTGTACACAAGAAGATTTAGTCTACTTAACCAGGAAATTTGGTCAAAATAGAAAGCTTTTTGCTTCCTCTTTCCTGGGGCCCTACCACCACCATGGCAGCTTTCCCTGGATAGAGAAACATGAAAGATACAGAGGAAATGCGAGGTTTTCCAGTTGAGAGCCTCCTGGAGACTAAGTGAAACTCAATAGATGACTGATGGATTGGTCTGTGAGCCTAGCCAAGATCAGCAAAGCTCAGGCCGTGTCATGCAACTGCCTCTCAATGGTGTTTTAAGATACTACACTTGAAGTTTACTACTCAGTGAAAACACCTAAGATTGTGGTAAACTTACTTCATTTCAGAAAATAGAATTAGTTTAGCAAAAAAGAATATTTTCATATTTTCCAAAGAATTATAAACTTAGGAGCATGAGATGATTCAAAAAATAATAAAAACTCAAGACAACATCAATGTATCCTTCAGATAGACCTGAACAGATTTGTTTTATGAGATAATGTATATCCTCAAAAATATAATTGTATATGTAATATAGAAGCACATAAATTATATATTTATATACATATACAATACAAATATTTAATTATGAATGTATAAACATATCCATTTTAAGTATATAAACCTTGCTTTAAAAGCAGACAAAATTTCTGGTAAGTGAAAAATGTTTTAAATTATTTTTGAAAGATGTAAAGGAGGGAGAAAAATAACATTCTCAAGATAATGACCACACATGAGCAACATAACCGGGCAAGATTTAAATTAACTTAATTAATTTAAAATTGACAACACCAGCTATTGAATCAGGGGCATTATCGATTACAAAGCTATGAAGCAAGAGAGGTGTGAAGTAAGCTCCCAGGAATCTTAGTGTAGTATGTACGCACTCACATGCATGTGTGTGTGTATGAATATTTTATGTTAAAACAATTATTCTACTTCTCCTCATTAAAAGTGATGGAGAAGTATTACTATTTTTTGTGTGGTGTTTTTTCTTGTAATGTTTTGCTTTTCTTGATTAAGTTAACTTGATATTTTTTTCTTTAAAAATAGATTTATCCTAAAATATTATATACCTGCAGAAAAACCCTAGTATTACAGGATATTTTATTTCCTGTGTTATAGTGAAAATATCTCTAAAGTAATTTTTTTGGAGACAGGATCTCACTTTGTAGCTCAGGCTGGTCCTGAATTCACTGGTGTAGGCCACGCTGGCCTAGATCATCCATCTGCCTCAGCCTCCAGCATGCTGGGATTACAGGTGTGTGATAGTGTGCCCAGCTTTATGTGGTTCTGGGAAATTGAACTCAGGGCCTTGTGCTTGCAAGACAAGTGTTTTAACCACTGTGCCATTCTTTTAAATGTCATTATCCTAATGACTGTTACAAGAAATATTAGGCAAACAAAATTCACCACAGTATGTGCAATACTGCAACATCTCAGGACCATTATTTAGGCTCAAGGTAGAGGCACGTATGAAGTAAAGGATTCTAAAAAATCTCCTGCTCTAGTCCACACCTGGATATAATACTCTTTGGAGAGTGACATTTCTTTCTGCAAAGTATCTCTGCTAATCTTCAATCTCCAGTCATTCACTATCCCAGTTCATGTACTGGAAAATTACCAAAAACAGAAGCTCTTAAAACCAAGATGATTATAAAGTATGTCTGAAATATAGGAAAATAGAAATGTATACGTACCAAGATCTTTGATAGCAGCTGCCGTTAGCATGGGATCTGAACTCATAAGCATAGCTGCAAATAACAACTGAGAGACAGGCTGCAAATTCAATTTATTGATAGAATGCAGATAGTAAATAATTAGGAAATAATTAATCACAAAGCCCGGTATTACAATGAAAATGATCTGCAAAGAAATTTCAAAATACAAAAATCAGATTGCTTCGGCGTCCCATTTTAAAAATCAGACAATCAAGACTGGTACAGATGTAGAACTACCAAGTACTAATAGCACCTCACCAGGAGACCCAAGAGTGGGTGGGACCCCAGCTCCAGAAGTTTGTTCTTGCTGGCCCCCTCTTGAACAGAGTGAAGGAAATCTGAGCCCATCCCTCTGACTTTCCCCTCCCTGTTATTTTCAATTTCTTTCTTTCTTTCTTTCTTTCTTTCTTTCTTTCTTTCTTTCTCTTTCTTTCTTTCTTCTTTTGACATTTGTCTGAATTTCATATGCTTGAGTTTGGGTGAAAATATACATTTTTGAAATCATTTTGCTAAAAAGCAGCTTAGTCATAACTTCTACTGCCTTGACTACTTTGAAATAAATGCACATCCTGATTGACACATCAAGTATTTCATCACAGGGCCTTTCCCAGATGTAGTTCATATCTCCCATGACTAACAAAACCATTATGAATTGTGAGTTAGGATTATGGCTGCTTCTGTGAAGTCAAGAAAATCTTGACTTCTCTTGGTTTTTATGTGGGTGTTAGGAGGCTTTAGATGGTAGGAATTAACCTGTGATTTTTCTCTTTCTGTCACCTAGAGCTAGTATGCTTCAGAGTGGCTTTTCATAATTAAAGTTATAATTAGCACGAAATCCTGCCATCCAATTTTTCAGAATTTTTCCCCAGCCTTGGCTTCCGATATGCCAGACAAGTATCAAGATATGGTTTATTCACTACATTTATTCTTCTTCCTAAAGTCCTGTACTCTTTCTATCTTTAATTCTACTTTGGAGATTTTTTTTCAAATATGAAAATAATAAAGTGTAGTTCATGAGAGAATTTGGAACTGAAAAAGAACACTCACCTGCCAAAATAACTTCTGGAGCATGTATACATCCATTTCAAATGCGACGTTAAACATAATAACCGGTATGAACATACCAAAGAATAACTCTGGATTTATCCATTGTATGGCATTTATATACCTTTGAACCTAATAATACAAAACAATTTAGTCATCTCTCTCTTAGCATGCTAGACACATCAATTTCTAGTGACAGAGAAAGAATATTTTAAAAAGGTACAACACAATGTAATAAGTGCCAAAGTCTTCACTCTGCTGGATTTTCATGAATTCCTATTAATTATTACCAGTTTCAAAGGAAAGTGAACATACATCCTTTTGGCTATTTTATTTTATTTTTTAAAGAACAGATATTGGAAAAAACATGAGTGTGAGAGAGTATGTGGTAGATTTTCAGGCACATAAAAATATGTTGCAGTACACGAATTATTATGCACAAACAGCTACAAGAGAAGATATGATTATATTACATTCCAGAAATTACAAATAATTAGACATGATTTATATAGAAGGTATATGTAGAAAAATAAGAAAGACTAACAGGTATAGTTTCATGAAAAGTTAATGCAATTCATGACATAACTAATGATGTTTATCATAAAATACCTAGTTAATATTGGTAAATTCTATTATGAGCATTCATTCAACAGTCACTCATTAAGGAAATGCTAGGTACCTTCTGTGTTAGACGACATCTTTAAATTCCTCACTGGTCTCTTTTTAAACTCCATGTCCTAGGAGTGATTGTTTTTCTTTACACTACTTTCATCACTACTGAAGTAATAACCTGCTCTGCTTCCTACATGGATGTATGTTGTTAATAGTTTCTTGAGCATTACTGGCTAAAATTGTTCTAGAAAGTCAGTTTCCGACCTCTTCTCATATTCATACTTTTTGACCAGAGTAGGCATTGGCGAACGATGGCTCCTGGGCCAAATCTGGCCTCTGTTTGTCTCTGTGAGTAAAGTTTTGCTGGAGCACATCCATGTACGCACCGTCTATGGCAGCTTTGGAGACATGATGGCAAAGCTAAATAGCCAGGACAGAAATGACCAAATCTGTGGAATTATCACAGCTTAAATGTAAAATGTCCCCAAAGTATCATCCGCTTCTCAGGTGATTGGACATCGAAAGTGCTGTGCATATCCCTGGATTCATCTGTCGATGATCTCTTGGGCTGTACAGCGGGGCCTGGATGGAGGGACGGGCCCGTGGCGACATGACTTGGAAAAGCGTAGCTCCACTGGGGCTCCTCCTCTCTCTCTCTCTCTCTCTCTCTCTCTCTCTCTCTCTCTCTCTCTCTCTCTGCTTCCTGGCCACAACAGGAGGAGCAGCTTTCCCTCCTCCAGCCTTTCTACCATGCCCTTTGTGCCTTGGATCTGGCTGGTCATGCGTGGATTGAGACCTCTCAAGCTGTGAGCTACGGTAAACTTCTCTTTAAGCTGTGGATGTTGTGGGTATTGTGTTCAGCAATGAGAAAGTGACTAAGAAAACAAGGTGAAATATTTGCCCTGTGCCTAGACTACTGTCCCACTTAACTGTCAGCAATGCGTTCTATATATTTGATAGCGAGTATTCACTCTCTCTTCTTCTTGACTTGACTTGTCCCCAACTATTCTGCATTACTATAATGGCCTTAACTAATCTGTATTTTACCTGACTTCTCACTTTCAGCTCTAGCCAAGAGGTTCAACTTATATTTCTTGATATATTTTACCCTCGGAAGACTATTTGTGGAAAACCTATAAAATATTTTAACTGAGGTCAAAAGATTGGTTCAATATCAGAATTATCTTGCTTCTAAAATCCTATACCTGCAGTACAATGTCTCCCTTAGATCATATCTTGTTACTCAATTTCTTGTGTAAACTTTTGAATTCTGCTTACACACCCATTCACTCCCAGACTTGGTAGTTGTGTGTATTTTTTCTGATTTGCCTGCATATATTTTAAGGCCAAGGCTCCATTTTGACTGTGTTTGGATTGCTTTCATCTTTTTTCAGGCCTGGCACTTTCTCCAAGCATTCATCAAATAGTGGGGCAGAGAGAGAATGGATATGTTTGTAAGTATTCTTAAGCAATCTTTACATTTACATGGCTTGTAAGTATAGCGCAAAATATACTTTGTACATACCTCGGAAGATGTAAAACTTAGCATTTCAAAACCACATCCAAGTAAAAAAAATATCACAGGTAGAGGAATTATAAAATCCTTCAAGCGCATGTTCAAAAAGGCTGAAAAAAATATGATGTTACTGAAAGCCAATGGAATACTACATATATAAAACATTATTGTGCTATGACTTCTTAGTAAAAAGACAGTGAAATACCGTTCATCACTCATGTTCTATTTTTCTCTAGTTGAGACCCTCCCCTCTCACTTGACACACACAGAATCAGTACAGGTGGGAGCCCATTTGTTTCGTGCCCTACCTCTCCTATGCTGTATCTCATTTCCTTAGAATCTTTAGTAAACATTGCTAGCAATCGTTGGCTTCTAGATTATTACTTAAATATTTATAGTAGGATTGTATACATTATCAATCACAGATTAAGTAGTAATCCTGGCATGAAGGGTTAGCAGATAAACTTTAATAAACCCTTCTGGCTGAAGAATAGGGAGGAACTAGTTATAATTCACCCCAAAATCTAGATACCTATTACTAGTTACATATAACATATTAGAAAGTCCCTACGTTAACTTTGTTTAATTTCATAATCAAAGTGCAATCGATAACATTATAACATTTTTTTCATTTATTTATTTTTTGCTTTGTTGTAATATAATCCCTAACCAGGTTAAATAAAATGAGCATGAAAAAAATATATATTTTTTGTTTGGTTTCTATAGGGATCTTTTCATTAGAAGCCAGCATATATTTGTCATTTGGACACACACCACAGAACATCCTACCTCCTAGTCTTTGATTTTTTTTTTTTTTTTTTTTTTTTTTTTTTTTTTTTTTTTTTTTTTTTTTTTTTTTTTTTTTTTTTTTTTTTTTTTTTTTTTGCTTATTTCTTTCAAGGATCTTCATTGCAGAGACCTAATCATGACCTAGCAAGTAAGAAGGTATGAACTTGGAAGTTAAGAGAAGTAAAAAATATAAAAATCACATTCAACATGTCTCTTTTCAGGGGCAGTTTATTGTTTGATTTCATTGGTTGAAAACATCGAGATAGAGGAGAGAACTTTGCTACAAAATTTTTATCTCCTATCAATGCTACTTTCTGTAATTCTGTGTAGTAACTTTTATAAGACATATTTATTGAATACATTCAGAGAGAGAGAGACTTACCTCCAATGGTACAGACCAAAGAAATTATTAGAATGATTTCAGGGAGGTTAGCAGGTGTACTAAAAAGCACGCGCCTGAGAAGTTTAGAAAAACTCTGAAAAATGATGTCGCCAGTGTCCATGGAGTCATTGTCCATCTTCCTGTTTTTTATAGTCTGATTGAATTCTCTCTATAATATTCGGAGAAAATCAAAAGATATAGGTTTCTCCTCTTGGTGTCCTTTCAATAATTTTCTAAAAAAAAAGAAAGTAGCAATTCATATTTTTCCTACAATGATTTCTAGTGATATCTCATGATCTTCCAAAATTAAAGATGCCTCTTCCTTTTATGATACTTTCAACCTAAATAAAACAGAAAAGGCCCAGTCCTGTGTAAGGGACGAGCTGGCGACAGCTTGTGTTCTCTTCCAGTGGCAAACATTACTCAGCTACTCTGCTTCTTCCCAGCTGTCTAAACGACCATTTACCTGGAAATTAACAGATTATGTTGCTATCTAATTATCATTTTCTTATTTTATTTAAAACAGCAGCAGGTTAGGTTTTGTCTTTTAAACACTCAACAACTAACATTGAAAATTATGAAAACCAAAAGAATCTCCTTAAAATAGGAATTATTTATTTGTTTTATCTCATGGTTACTTCTTGAAAGAGGAACACTGGTCTTAATAAGGATTTGAAACGGTTAATACTAACCACACCCAGGTAACACTACCTGCTGTCTGTGGGAAGAACAGTTTTACATCAGAGGTTTCAAGGAATTTTTTATATATAATAGAAACTAACCTTTCTTCATGTCTTCTATTACTTTTTCATCTGACTTTCTTGTTAAGTGACCAATTCGTTATTACTGAAGTTAGACCTTTGATTCATTTTGACTTGATTTTAGTACAAAGTGAGAGATAGGGATCTAGTTTCAATCTTCTGCAAGTAGATAACCAGATTCTGATTTAACTCACTCCAGGTCAGCCTGGGGTCTCCGGGTGATTTTAATGCACAGCCAAAATTCAGCAACAAGTGCACTTTGACCAATTTGAAGGTAGCATTGCTTAATTTTCTATCTCAAAGGCAGTATTGTTCTTGAATGCCACCAACACTCACTCTAGAGTGAATCCTCATGTCTTTTCATCTTCTGTAAAATTATGTAGCCATAATACTAATATTTTTAGTCAGGTTTTGTGGAAAAAAGCATGAATGTAGGTGTTAGCTTTTTGTCACTGCGACCAAATTTATGATTAAAAAAAGTTAAAAGAGGAAAAGTTATTGTGGCTTACAATTTCAGAGGTTTCAGTCCATGTTCAGCTAGCTGCATTGCTTTTAGATGTCTTAGCATGACAGAATTACCATTGCAGAGGGAGCTGTCATCTCAGAGCAGTCAGGAATCACTGAGCCAAGGAGCAGAAGAGTCAGCCCAGAAAGATCCAGAGACAAAAAAAAAAAAAAAAAAAGGAGTCCCTGAGGTCATACACTCATGACTTTCTCCCTTCAAGTAGGTCCTATCTCATAAATTTCCTTACATTCTAAAAATGCCATTAATTTAAGATCTTATCAAAGGATTTCCACAATAAGAGCCCTCATGATCCAATTGGTTTCTGAAAGGCTCACCTCTGAACGCATTAGGATTTTGGTGGACATTTTAGTCTAAACCATAGAGTATCTGCCAGCCAAAGACCTCTAGAAAAATAAATACGTACTTGAAAAGTTTTGTTGTTGTTGTTGTTGTTGTTGTTGTTGTTGTTGTTGTTACTTGGTGCAGTGAAGGATTATACCCTCATGAGCCCATATTGTCTTTCAGTAAAAGAGTGGTAGGAAGAACCCACTGTAAGACCTGGGTTATGCCTACATCATTTTACAAAAGATGTAAGGATGTGAGGATTCACTCTAGAGTGAGTGCTGGTGGCATTCAAGAGCAATTCATTGGTTTGGTATCTCAAAAAAATCTTGTCTAAGGGGACAAGGGACTAGAATACTAGTAAAATCACAATAGGTACAGAAGCAGTAGTCACCCGTTGTGGGTGACATTTGCATGAGCTGTACATTGAGTCCGATTTGGCTCACTTTCCAGTGGTTTAGAATGATCTTGTCCAGTCCTGATGCATGGGGGATTATGTCCAAGAGGAGAACAAACTTGCTCCCTCTACTGCCTCCCCCCTCCCTCCACCCCCTGCCAGGAGCATCAGACCAGCTCGCCTAACAACTGAACCCTCTCTGAAAATCAGACTAGTTCCTGTATTTAGGACCTGGCTTGTTTTTAATCCCAAAGGATAAAGTCCTTAACCTGACCTTAACATATCAAGAGCTAGAGATAGATCTGGAGGTCGTGATCGCAGTATAACTGATGAAGTAGAGCCAGCTTAGTACGTCTCTTCAGTCAGTTTCTCCATAACTACACATGGAATCACTTGAAAGAGTTTAGAAAAAAAACAACATTGATATCTGGGAGCCACACTCAGAGATAAATTTAATTGGACTAGGGCATAGCGTGGGTGTTAGGAACTTTGAAAGTTCTGTGATCCTAACAAACACAAAGGGTTTAAGAATACTGCTCCAGGAAAAGTCTTTGCCATGAGGGAAGAATATTTTGATATGTGATATTTGCTCTTAATTAACATCATGCGACTTAACAAAAATTTTTGGGTAACAGATCTTGACTTGCCCACTGTTTCTCCAAGACTAAGCATGCTGAAACATATCAACTCAACCTAATATGGAAAACTAGTCCCTGTATTATAGCTGCATATTCCTGATGCTTTCAGAATGAAATATAGCTAAAGCTTTCATTGCTTTCTGAATCATAAGTGGGGAAATGTGTACTGCATGCATTTTCCCTCATTTTTAGAAATTCTTACTTCAAAACCTTAAAAGTGCTAGCAGGCCTGAGCCCTGTCTAGAACCTCAGACTACTGAAGCTGAGGTAGTAGAATCGCAAGTTCAAATTCACCCTGGGTTTGGTGTCTTAAGAAAACCTTGCTTCAAAATAACAAAAGGCCTGGGATTTAGCTCAGTACAAAGGCCTTGTGCTCAGTGCCCAGTACCACAAACAAAACCAAATAAACCAAGAATCCCAAAAATCTTAGTAAATTTTTATGTTCAATCCTAATAAATTCCTTTCAGGTAATTATAACATTACCTCATCTTGGTTATCACTGAAATTCAAGAATACATATGATCAACTTTCACAACTTTTTTTTTTTTCTATTTTGGCTTTGAACCTGTGATACTTAGTTAAGGCTTCTCTAACTTCTGGTCTAAAATATCCTAAATAATCATTACTCTAAAGAACATTTCATATTAATTTAGCTTGTAAATGCTACCACTATTTACTATGCTTTAAAAATATAGGTAAAGAAACAGCAGTGAGAATAAACAGGTTTTCAATACAGTTAAAACTCATGAACTTACATTGATTTTGACAGCTTTGAGTAAGTTTGAGCTCAAGTCTCACTAAGGAAAAAAAATAATGGCTTAACACATCAATTATTTAATTCTCCACATTATCGACAAAATTGTTAATATCTCAGCTATCTTCATGTGAGACTCTTAAAAATGATACGTAGGTTAACACCCAGCCAGCTGCTGTCAGAAATGCTCTCTCTCTCAAGGAGTGGAAGTCACAATATTCTCCCAGTGCATGAAAATAAGAAGGCTTCTTTTTTACCACAGTATTTCGCAGGGCTGAGATGATAAAAGTATTCTGAAGCACGTGGGAGCCTAACACTCCACAGAAGCTGCAAAGCTCCCTCTGGTGTATTCCATCCAAACTGCAGGGGTTGAACCAGCTCCTCCAACACTAGGTGGCTTTCTTACAACTCTGCAGGTGGCTTCTCTAGCCCTCCTAGTGCCTGTCACTCAGAATAAGCTCGTCCTCAAGATGGCTCCATACTCTTGGGGAGATGCATTGTATCAGTGTGCGTTCTCTGGGCTTGGGCTTTTCAGTGCCTCCTCACTGCCCAGGTATTGTGAGCAAATCCCAGCACTCTGGGAGGCTGAGGTAGGAGGATCCCAAGGGTGAGCCTAGTCTGGGCAACTTAAGAAATTTAAAGCTGAAACCACGCACTGAGGATGCAGCTAAATGTGAAGATCTTGGTCTCATTCCAGTTAGGAAGGAGGGAAGAAAGGGAGGAAGGAAAAACCGGGCAAGAGAAAGAAGAGTGAAAGAAAGAGAGAGAGAGAGAGGAGGGTCGGAGCTAAGGGTGAAGAAATTCAAACTAAGAAGCTAGCTGACGTTTGTTTCTCTGCAAAAACAAAAACACCAAAAGAGTCCGAGAGAGTGAATCTGTAGCTGCCAGTACTGCTGGAGAAGTTGTGCCTACTGGGAAAGGTAAACTTCCGATGAAGGAAATGAAAGGAGTGCTCACCACCCAGAAGCTCAGGAGAGGGTATCCTGAGGGATAGTGAGGAGGAAAAGTCCGGTATTTCCTTGGCTCCCGAGGGCAGACACCAACTGCAGCCTTACTGACAGTTATTTGCTCTAAGTCCCGCCCCTAATTTGCACCCATTGGCTTCAGGCTCATAATCGCTGATTTGATTGGCTGATGAAATACAGTATCATTTCCCTGAATGTACAAGGTACTCAATGTTTCAAGGCTGTGTTTATTTTTAAAAATAAATTAATCAGGTGACAAAAATCCAGACATGATATTGTTAATATTTAATGAAAAGTTTTGAAACTGTAGATTTCTGGTCAACAGCCAATGGAAATTTCTCTTAGATTTATTGTCTTCCCCTCCCCATTTTATTAATATGTATACACATGATACATAGTGTTTGTTTACATAGTATTTTGCACACACACATATATATTGTGTCAAAATTTACAGCCCCTTCCCTCTCCCGTTATTACTCCCCTCTCTCCAGTTTCCACTATCCCCCCACTTGGTTCTATGAAATAATTGTATTCTGGGTTTCTCATATTAGAGAAACCACTTGATATTCAAACTTCTGTGTCTGACTCACTTCAGGCTGCATCCACTTACCTACAAAAGCCTCAAAACTCTGTCTTTACAGACCAGTAGTGCTCCGTTGTGTGCATGTACCACAGCTTATATATCCATTGGTCTGTTGATGGGTATTTTGGTGTCTTCCACAATTTAGCTATTGTTACTTATCCTGCTATGAACATGGGTGTACATATATCTCTAATGTATGATGGAAAGCTTCCCAGGAAAGGTATTGCTGGATCAAAAGGGATATTTATTTTCAGCATCTTGAGGAATTTCCATACTGCCTGGCATAATGATTGTATCAGCTTACAATTCCACCACCAGTGTAAGAGGGTTCCTTTCCCCGACAGCCTCACCAGCACTGATTGCCATTTGAGTTCTTGATATATACCATTCTCTCTGGGGTTAGATGATATCTTAGTGATATTTTGCTTTGCATTTTGCCAATAGCTAAGGATATTGAATATCTTTTCATGTATTTATTGGCCATTTAAACCTCTTCATTTGAGGGCTGCCTATTAATTTCCATTGCCCAATTTTAATTGGATCTTTGAATTTGGGGGGCGGGGGTCTGTGTTTCTTCAGTTTCTTATATATTCTAGCTATCAGCCTCCTCTTTCAGGAATAGATAGTGAAAAAATTTTCCCTTTCTGTTGGTTTCTTCTTCATTCTATTGGTAATTTCCTTTGCCAGGCAGAAACTTTAATTTGATATAATCCCATTTGTTGATCCGGGGGACTATTTCTTTTCATTGGGTACCCTATTAAGAAAGTCCTTGATTATACCTGCATCTTCTAGATTTTTCCCAGCTTTGTTATCTACAGGGTTCAGAGTTTCAGTTTTGATATCTAGGTCTTTGATCCACTTTGATTTGATTTTGCTGCACAGTGACAGGTGTTTGTCTAGATTCGTTCTTCTGCATGTGGATGACCAATTCTCCCAGCACCATTTGTTGAAGATGCTATTCTTTCTCCAGTGTGTGCTTTTGAATCCTTTATCAAAGATCAGGTAGCTGAGAATATTTCAGTTTGTCTCTGCATCCTCGGTTTTGTTCCATTGGTCAGTTTTTCTGGTTTTGTGCCAGTACCATATCATTTTTATAAATGTTGCTTTGTAATATAAGTTGATGTTTGGAATCATAATGCCACCTGCTTTTGTCTTGTTATGCAAGATTGCTTTGGTTACTTTAGTTCTCCTTTGGTTCCACATAGACTAAAGGATTGATTTTTCAAGTTCTGTGTAAAACCTTGTGGGTATTTTGATAGGAATTGTACTGAATCTGTATATCAGTTTAGGCAGTGTAGTCATTTTGACTATTAAGTTTGCCTATACAAAAACAGGAGATGTCTTTCCATTTTCTGATGTCTTTTTCCATTTCTTTCTTCAGTATAACATAGTTTTCTTTATATAGGTTCTTCACTTCCTTGGTTATGTTTACTCTTAGTTATTTAATATTTTGATGTGCTTTTGAGAATGAAATTATTCTTCTGAGCTCTTTCTCAGAAAGTTATTATTAATGTAGAGGAATGCTATTGATTTTTTTAGTACTGATTTTGTATCCTACAATTTTGCTGTATTTTTAAATTATTTCCATGACTTTTATGGTGGAGTTTTGGAGGGTTTCTATGTACATTATCATATCATCTCAAAAAGGATAGTTTGATGTCCTCCTTTCCAATAAATATTCCCTTTATTTCATTCTCTTGCCTGATTTCTCTGGTTCCAGGAGTGGTGAAAGTGGATAATGCTGATGTGTTCCTGATTTAAGGAGAAATGCTTTCAGTTTCTCCCCATTTACTATGATACTCGCAATACATTTGGCATATATGGCTTATATCAGTTTGAGTTTGGCCATTCTATATGCATTTTCCTCAGGTTTCTTAATATGAATGGATGTTGGATTTTGTCAAAGGCCTTTTCTTCATCAATTAAGTTGATCATGGGACTTCCAGTCAAGATAATGGCCAAGTGACAGAGCTGCATAATATCTCCTCATGGAACCACTTAAAAGTTGAGAATATAGTAAAAAACCACTTGCTCAATGTAATTAAGTTAGGGAGGAGCACCTCAACAATTGTAAAGAGGCCAGGGGAAGGCCAGATACCCCAAAGAAGCAGCCCAGACAGCCACCCCAAACTGACTATGAAGAGGTGGGAGCCACTGGCATCTGTAGAAAGAGGGAAGCCCAGAGCCTGGAAATCTCAGACATAGGTAAGCACGGACCCAGGAGAAGGGGAAATTGACAGCAGTTGCTAGCCCCAGCTTCCAAAAAATGAGCCTGCAGGTGGTGCATACTACAAATGCAATATGAGCTCCCCTAGAAAAGACCTCCTGGAGCCTTGATCAGAAGCAATGCTCAGCAGTCATAACAGGCAATGATGTCAGCAAGAAACATTTTTAAAAAGAGCCTGTGACTGAACTGTTTTGGATTTTGGGGGTCACTCTTAAACAGTGCCTAGGAAGAAACTGGCACAAGAAATAGTCGTGGAGAGGAGAGAAAGGCCACCAACCTTTGGAATGGCTTGGGTGTGGTGGAATCACTCCTGAGGGTGGGGGAGGGAAGCCAGGACAGGTGGGAGAGCTTTGACGAGGGTGCTGATTGTGATCATGATACCTCAGAGGCCAACAGACTGTTGCATCCTCCCTTACTGCCAACTCCCAGCACAGAACTCAGAGAAATTTTGGCCCCCCCAAAACATCCTCATAGCCATTCAAAGAAACCTCT
Organism: Ctenodactylus gundi; assembly: GCA_004027205.1. Taxonomy (NCBI): domain Eukaryota; kingdom Metazoa; phylum Chordata; class Mammalia; order Rodentia; family Ctenodactylidae; genus Ctenodactylus; species Ctenodactylus gundi. The sequence goes on from PVKB01000015.1 coordinate 78,997, forward strand.
TCACTAGGTCTTTAAAGTGAAGTCTCTCAACAACAGAAACATGGGAAGAAGACTAGGCCATCCACAGAAATGGCTGAGACCCAAGAAACCAATGTCATGGGCCCTGAAATGGTGGAACTCATAGGGAAGGAAGTCAAAAGCAAATAAATGAGTTGAATGCCCAGTTCAAACAAGATATGCTTGAAGAAATGCAGGTGACTGTCATGGTGTTCTCTATTGAGGATAAGCCTGGCACTGTATTCTTTGTTGTGGTGGTTCTCTGCTTCCCTATCCAGAAGACCCTTAAGAAATTTTTGTAGTGCTGATTTGTCATAAATTTCTTCAAGGTTTCTCAGTTATGAAAAGGTTTTATTTCATTATCAATATTAAATGTTATTTTTACTGAGTACAGAAGTCTTGACTGACAATTATTATTTTTTAGGGCTTTGAAAACTTTATTTCAGGTTCTTCTGGCCCTTAGAATTTGTGTTGGGAACTCTGCTGTTGCCCTGATAGGTTTGCCTTGATATGTAACTTGTTTTTTTTTTTTTTTTTTTTTTTTTTTTTTTTTTTTTTTTTTTTTTTTTTTTTTTTTTTTTTTTTTTTTTTTTTTTTTTCTCTTATAGCTTTTAGGATTCTCTGTATGCTTTGTATAGCAGTGAGTTCAATTACAATATGTCAGTCACCCCATATCTGGCCATCTCTCTGCTAGGCCAGTAGAGTCCTGCTCCCAACAGGTGGCCCTTAAAGGGCTTTTGGGAGAGCGGGTGGCAGAGACCCCACGGGCAGGATGTTCTGAGGCTTAGGGAGTTGGTTGGGCTGGCAGTGGCTAGTGGCCATTAGCGAGCAGCCTGTGGGGAATGTACCCCCGAAACTGTAGCAGAGTCAAGGAGGAGGAGCAGTGGCCAACAGGGGACCTGGAGCTCATTCGCCAGGGCTGAACTTTTGGCAACTACCTGTCTGACTTTGCAAATGCTGCTACCAAAAAGATAACTGAATCTGTTGCTAAGACAGCACAGACAATAAAGAAGTCTGTAGAGGAAGGAAAAACATAAGACCATTATAGGAGATTTTCAGAAGGAACAGAAAATATTTGTTGAGGAACAGCATACAAAGAAGTCTGAAGCAGCTCTGCCTCCATGGGTTGACCGCAATGACGAAGAAACAATTCAACAACAAATCATGGCCTTATCAGCTGACAAGAGGCATGTACAGTTCAGTTTTGACTTTGATCAGGTGTACACTGTTGCCCTGGTCATGCTGCAAGAGGACCATAAGCTGAGCAAGATGCGCGTCTCCCTGGTTCCCAAACTTGTGAAAGAAGAAGTATTTTAGAAGAACTACTTTTAATGTGTCTCCCTGAGTAAACAGTCAACCCAACTCACAGGCCTGGCCACCCAGCAGCAGGCCTCAGGAAAGGAGGACCAAGGCAGCAGCAGAGAGTCACCTGCCTCCCAAAACAGCACTTGTTATAATCAAGTCTCAGCTAAAACCTCAAGAGGACTGTTACGCCCAGATCGTGAACGTCCCAGAGATGCACTCACGCAAAAGCAAGGAGTCTTTATTCGGGCTTAAGCTCTGGCTCTCAGTCTTCACCAACATAGTAGGTCTGAGCCGAGAGCCCCAAACAACAGCTGAGAAAGGTTTTTGTGAGGTAAGGGAAGGGGGGCTTACAGGGAGTATGACATAGGCACAGCATCATTTCATAAAAACCAATCACAATTACACAGCACCATGGCAACAACACTGACCATTTAGAATTCGTGGAGTGAGCATAGCATCTGGTGAGACCCAACCGTGACTTCTGAGAGTCTTTTAAAATGTCCAATCATAAGGTTAGCTCAATGGTCCCACGTGGGCATTTGGGCAAGCTGCAAGTGATCAGTCATTTTGTACAAAGTAACTATCTGTAGTCCCCAGACCTTAATTTATGTCACAAGAATGCTAGATATGTAGTCCCTAGACCACCACCCAGGTTGCAGGAATGCTAGATACGCATGTTTTTAAACTTTTCTGATGGGCTGGTCTGAGAGTGGCCTGAGGGTGGCTTCAGCCTTGAGCTACCTGTGGTTTTCCTTGTAACTGCCTACTAGCTTTTAGGGAGAGTTTGAGGCCTGTCATGGAGTCTGTTTAGCTCGGGTCTTTCATTCCCACTTGACTTGTACCGGAGACCCAATCATGGGTCTATGGGCTTAAGTCCTTTTTGGGCCAGTGGCTGATATTGTGTCCTAAGGACCATTAACTGGATTGAATTTACGTGTTCCCTGACAGAAGTAGCCAGCCTGTTAATAATGCAGGGGCCCCGGATCAGGAGCAAGAGCAAGAGCAATAGGGGCCCTCTAGCGCTGAGACAAGGGTGGTGAGCCATGGAGGCAAGGGAGGGGTTAGAGGTTAAGCCTCTGTCCTTATCACAAGATTCCAGAGCCATCCTGATAAGTGCACCAGCAAAACTTCAAGGCAAGGCAGGCGGGCCTCACAAGATGAACTCACAGCAAACTGACTTACAAATTTTAACTCACACAGTAAACTCTAACTCACATAGTAAACACATAACCTGAATAGCATAATCACCACAAAATGAAGTTACTTTACAGTACTTGCAGTCTGAGTTATATCATTTTAGAGCTTGGTTACAAAAGTCAAAATATTACAAAAGCATACCCAATGTTGGATTTTAGTACACTGTCATAAGGATGAGGAGGAAATTTCCACTAGCCCGGGCATTTCTGAGTTTGTCAGTGATGCCTTGACACCTGTAGCTTAAATCAGGAGGACTCGGGTAAAGAAATGGAGCAACGTGAGCTCAACAAGAAGGGAGAGGAGACAGCTGTGCTACAGGAGGCCTCTGCTGATCGGGAAAAGGACTGCAGCAGAAGCTGCAGGAATGCGAAGTGGTGGCAAAGTCAGAGAAACGGGATGACAACGGGGTAAAGAAACAGAGGTGATGCTTCAGGAAGAAAGCCAGCTGTCTCCTGAAATAAAAGAAGTGTCCTTATTAACATCCTGCCAAGTGACATTAAATTCTAGATACCGACACTAGCTAATCAGAAGACACAAAACAATGACTGTATGAAATTCCTAGTTATTCTTTTTTTAGGCTAAAACTTGCCTCTTCTATTTAAAAAATATAAAGTTATTCTAATCATCAAAAAAAGATGTTTTCATGTAACATGTCTTTAATAGAAATCAAGTGGGAGGTGTTCCCATAGGCGGTATGGATAGCTTTGCCACAGAAACACAGCTAAAATTTTAGAGTGAGATTTTCCATGAGAACAAAACATCATTTATTCTTCAGCCACAATTTTCCAAACATTTCTATTCCAAGTTTCATGCTTGTTGCTACATAAACATTAAAGTACTTAATGGATTACTATCAAATGACCAAATTCTACCAAAGAATTTAAGAGGAAGCACTTTCTGAACTATTTTCTTGGTAGTGTTAGTTTTTGGTTTTGTTTTCTAAGATTCCATCTGAAAGCCAAAAGATTAAAATAGCTGAGTTATCTTAATGATATAATCCCGCAGTTGGACGCGCAAGAGAATGCAGAGCTGAGGCTGTGGCTCACGGCAGCACCCCTCCCTGTACACAGGACACCCTGGGCGCAATCCCCAGTGCTGCAACTAAACAACCCAAATTTAAAAACTGTGTAAAAATATTTAAAATTTTTTTTTCTTTAGGGTCTTGCCTCTTCCTTCTTTTCCTTTCTTTTCTTTGTCTTTCTTCCTTTTTTAAACCAGACCACGACTTTCACATCCTGGTTTCCGTAGAAAATGGGGTCTTCTGTCCTTTGTGTATTAATGATCTCCAGAAGCCTGTTTACTTCAACTGTGTTCTCATTTTAATGACCACTATGCAGAAATGTTACGGCTTTGTCTCAATTAAACTGTCGTCTTTATTTTAAAAATTCATAATCTATCTATGGGAGCTTCCGTTTTGGTCATATCCAGTAGGCGTACAGTACGCCTCCAACACTTGTGTGTCTGTTTCTATGTGTGGGAAGTGTTCTCTTATGACTTCAGTGAACAGCTTTCTTAGTCCTTCAATGTGGATTTCCATTTGCGACTGTATTCCTGCTATTCTAAGTATCTTTGAGTCTTCTAGAATCTGTCCTATTCCATTTCTTTGTTGATTTTTTTTTTTGATCATTAACAGTCTGGACCATTATTTTTATCATGTCTTCTAAATCAGAAGTTCTCTCCTCATTTTAGGCCACTCTGTTCCTTCACCTTTCCATGGCGGTTTTCATCTCTTAATGTTCTTTCTTTATTTTTAAATATTTTTGGAATTCTTTAGCGAATTTGTCACTCATTACCTGTAATGACTTCTGTAGTTATGCTAATTTTGCATTTGTTTCTTCCTTGAGTTCTTCCGTTAAATGTTTTTCAGGCTCTTTAAGTGTCTTGTGTAGTTTGTTTCTTGCGTCTCTCTTGTGTTTTTCCACCAGGTTAATTTTGTTGTTGTTGAAATTTAGGAATTCTGGATTTTCCTCTGGGTCTATCTAGGTGTCCCTTGGTGAGCTGGGGACTTCCTGTGACATCGTGCGCCCTTGGTTTCTTGGCGTACTGTGGTCAGTCTTTGAGCAGTGTCTCTTTTCTGGTAGTGGAGTGTTCCTCCTTGGCTACGTGGTATGCTGTCTGTGTCACCAAGGTGAGGTTCTTCGTTACAGCACACCTAGTTCGTACCTGCCAGCCTGGTCTGCTTTAGGGAGGTTTTCCACGGAGGCTGATGCTGCCCGTCCTGGGGCTTTCTCTCCCAGGGGGGTGCAGGGTGGCACCGATGGGGAGTACACAGCAGGGGTACTGGGCTCACAGAGATACGTGCCCGGAGCCTCCCCCAGCAATAGGGAATGCGGGTCCCCTCTCTCACCGAAGAGGATTCTGCGCCCTTCTCAGTGTTGTGCGGAGGGCGAGGGCGGGTCTCTGTGCCTCCAGCCCCTCCCCCGGACCAGGGCAAAGCTGGAATCTGGTGCGCGCTCTCCTGGCCCCACTTGGGGGCGGGTTCTTGTAGAGCAGAGTGGTTGGGCGATGCCTTCCCTTTCTCAGGGCTGAGCCACATCAGCCGGCCGCCAGACCTGGGCAGTAGACTCTGAGCTGCAGCCGGCTGTGCTTTTCTTTGTCCTTGGTTTTAAGTCACTTCTCTGGCCCTCTCTGTGGGTGTGGCCTCTAGGGGGCCCTGGAGGGTGGGGGTGGGAGGCGGATCCCTGCTCTCTCGCCCCTGAGCCCGAGCTAAAGTCAGGGATCTGGCTGCCCTTCCCTGCTGGACAGCAAATTGCACCTGGTGAGCGGTTGCTCAGTGCCAGGCCGAGGAACAGGTAGCTGCCGGCCTTGGTAGTTACCGCCTCATGGGCAGCTTGCAGTGCTTTTCAAGTCTTTTGTTTTCCCCCTTATCCTCTGCCTCTTGGAGTCCCTGAGGGATGGGGGTGGGTGGCAGGTCCTCAGTTGTCTCGCCCCTAAACCAGAGTGACTGTCCGGGTTTTTACTACCGTGTCCCTGCTCCTGCAGAGCGGAGTGCGAACAGGGCTGCCTTATTCTCGTGCCCGCCTAGCTCCGGGGTTTTGTCGGTTCCCTTAGTCCCTGCAGCCGGGGCTGATCCTGAACCCATTATGGAGTCCAGGCTGGTCTTGGACTCAGGGCAGTCCTCCTGCCTCAGGGACTGCTGAGATTACAGGTGTGTGCCACCTTACCCAGTTTATGTGGTGCTGGGGAATCGAACTTGGGTACTAACCCCCTAGACTCAGTCCTTCCTCCAGCCCCCACCCCCTTTGGGTTTGCCTCCTATCCCTTGGTCCAGATGTGTTTACTGCAGCTGTTTGCCGGGCTGGTTTATTTCCTTGGCAGCGGTCCTTCCCGGGAGCTGTTACGCTGTCGCCTTGGGTAACATGCAGCTTCTTCTCTTTACCTGGGTGCTACTTCTCCCTTTGTTTGTTTATTCATCCTATGCTTTGATGAGATGGATGTCTGTTGATTTCAATTGACGTTGTGATTCACATCCCCCTGTTTCAAATATTTTCTAATTTCTTTGAGAATCTTCTCCTTTTCATTGAACTGATTCCCTCACTCCCTTTTTAAAAATCATTCTCTATTTAAAAGGTACATTACAAGACTTGGATTCAGAGGCAGGGGCCTTAGCTCAGTGGTGAAAGCACTTGCCTATCAAGCCTAAGGCCATGCGTTTGGTTCTCCAGCACCTTAGAAGTCAAGAGGCTGAGGTAGGATTCCCTAAGGTTCAGTCCAACTTGAACCATAGAGTAAAATCGTGCTTCAAGCAAACAAGCAAAAAATAGGCTACTTAGAGCAAGACCCCTTCTCAATAAATAAATAAATAAATAAATAAATAAAATTTAGGTTCAATATTTTTTTCTAAACTTCACATCTCTTCATTACATTATCTAAATTGTTTTCCAAAAAATTTTTAAATTCTTTATTGTTAGAAACGGCGCATAGCAATCTTCCTGTCCAAACAAAGGATGGACTTGGGAGGCATGGACGACAGGGTATGAGGCTTTAATTTCCTTTTGCG